>OMKK01033268.1:5640-16899 GCA_900302305.1 Polymixia japonica | reverse complement strand
ATTTAAACTAAGTTAAGTGTTGGAGTTGTATTATTCAAAATTTTGATGCCAATATTTTCACTTTTACTGCAAATGAATATCAGCTCCAAATATCGGTTATCGGGCTCATTGACTACTAATAATCGGTATCGGTATCGGCCCTGAAAAAATCATATCGGTTGATCTCTAAACCTTACCCAGGATTCCTCCTACATCAAATAGTGTTGACATGTCCCCAGCCTCCTTGGCATCAAAATGAGCTGAAAATAAAAAATACACAACACTGATTTAAAAAAAACTATTAAAAATTATGTGGCTGAGCAGGTGAGATAAAGTGTGCAAATACTCACCAACATTGGAGATGTAAAGGGGAAGCCAATACAGGAAGGTGTAGCTGACCAACTTGGCGAACAGCAGACACAGAGAGAACTCTATAACACCCTGTGTATAACATACAGAAACCCATTCCATTGACCTTACAGCAGCCTTCAACATACTAAAAACAATGAAATTATCAGTCACTTCTACTCACAGGTATAGTCAGTGCCCCATAGAAACTAATGGCCTGAGTGTGGTCCTCTGCACCCTCTGATGATTCAGCAGAAATAGGGGAAGGAGTGTTGAAGATTCCCTCACTGGTGGATGAATTTCGCAGGAGAGGCTCCCTCTCAGCACTCTAATGACATAAACATATGGTTACACACATACACACATGCACGCACACATGCACGCACACACACACACGCATGCTCAGAATGAATTAAATGATGAGTAAATGGTAGGATAAACAGTGCTCTGGTCTAACTTACATGGTGCTGAGGAGAGGTGCAGTTGACATCTTCGGGTTCTGTAATGGAGGAAAAAGGTTGGACTTTGGATATGTACTTGTACAACAATTTATAGTTTTTTTTTAAGACAGAATCCAGTAAAATCCATCAGAAACGTAGAGGATGTCAAGCTTATTTATAGAACAAGGTCACAAGGTTCTTTATAAAAAACAACAAACAACTGTTAAAACTAAGAAAAATAAAACCAAATGATGGAACAAATTCAACACATACACCAAGAAACTGAGTTTTTCTAGTATTTTTAAGACGAGTGGGAGATTGGAAATGGGTTTGTAATTTTTCAGGTATTTAGGGTTGAGTCTGGGCTTTTTTAATTTGATTTGATAACTGCAACTTTGATGCAGAATGATGCCCGAGGAAATGCAGCTTTTTACAACATTACACCGAGATGATATAGATTGCAAAACCAGCTTGGACAACTCCTGCAATAGAAATTGAGTAAAAGGAGAGAAACTGTTTCATCTTGCTGGGTTGAGATGTGTTGTAATTACACCTGCAAAGGGTGCAGCAACAGATTTCTAAGTTCTGATGTTTTCTGTTTCTTTTTTCATTTAATAAAAAAGATTGTCAACTGATTTGTTAAGATTATCATAGGAATGCTTGGGCAGTAGAGAGAGCTAGGGAGAGCAGCGTTGGAGTTAATTAACCAACTGATAAGGTTTTTGTCATGGAACTGACAAAGTGCATCACATCAACATGAAAACAAAAGAGAAAATGGTCAAATTAAGTTGGACCCAAATTTCAGTCATAGATTCAATTCTACACCATCACCCTTCTTTGATTCTCATGGTACGAAAAACCAAAGTAAGAGGGAACACCTTGTTTAAAGGCATTTATTCATTACATTAGAAACAGGTTTCAGTTACTACTAGGTACTCTACTTTGTGTTTGGAAACCAGTTCATGAATTTAAGGAGTCTTAGGTGATAATATTGTTATGATTAGCAGGCTAATATTCAAGTGGGGTCTACACTCCACACATAAGTTATATTAAAAAGAAACTGCGGGTTACTTCAACTTTGTTAAGATCCTAGTTTGCTTGGTTCAGACTTGTAGGCTAAACCTCACTGGCTAAGCATTGTTTGTTTTAACTTAACAGCCATTACAGTCTATTATTCATCTCCTGTCCAATAATGTTGAAAAACCGACAAGGTGTTAGTCAGAATATTAGTACAAAATTGAACTGCCTTGCCTAACTCCGACTTCATGATGGAATCAAAAGCCTTTCCAAGATCATATAAATATTCACTGGTGAAACACATTGTTGAAAAGAATGTGTGGGTGTCTGTGTGTGCGCATGTGTTGTGAAGCAGATGAAAAGTAACTGACTCTCAACCAAGAAGAAGAAGCAGAGGATCCCAGTGGAGGCAATGATGAGGCCAGGGACAATGAAGGACATGCCCCAGGCAGAGGAGACGAAGACGCCTGCTATGAGGGAGCCCAAGATGTTTCCCACAGAGGTATGGGAGTTCCAGACGCCCATGATGAACCCTCGTCTGATGACAGACAGACAAGTGGAGAAATGGGATGATGAGGTTGGTAAAGAATGTTAAAACAAGCTTCCACCTATTCCATTCAAATTGCCAATATTTTTAATAACCTTTTTAAAAAACATTTTTTACAGATTTTTCTCTATATTGGACTCTTTCTCTCCTTGACTTTATTTTCAATTTGGCAGTTTTATTCTTATATTCCGTAACTGCTTTAATTCATGTCTTGCATTTTATTATCATATTTGATTTTTTTGTAAATCATTGGCATGGCAACTATAAATGTAATACATTGTGGCTCATGAAGGGATTATGTAGTATCATGACAAAATATTTACAAATGTAAATATGAATTCACAGGAAAGATTATCAGAAAAGTATACAAAGAATACAAAATATATAAGATGTAATTTAATTTATATTTGTCAGATTTTTTTGCAACTGTTTTTTCTTTTCTGTAACAAAGATCCATATAGTATTTTGACCTTTGAAACATGCCAGTACTCAAACCTGCTTTCAACTACTTTCACTTCTGGCCTTGGATTTTGTGTGTCTGCCAACTGAAAATAAAATTGATACTGTACTGTCAGCATGTCTGAGCCACTGTGTAGCATGAATAATGCAGTGCTGCTGTATTACTCACTTCCCCTTTCCAAACCAGTTCCCCACACAAGCCACTACTGCAGGCCAGCCAGTCGTCTGCATTAGTCCATTCATGGCCTGTGGAAAAAAAGATGACAGAAAGGGAGAAAGACTGTATGTGACTTTACTGCATCAAAGCCTTTTTTATCAACAGAGAAGACACCATGATGTAATATAACAAAGTATGTTAGTATGGTATCACTACACATTATGTACTAAGAGAGAGAGAGAGAGCAAGAGACAGAGTTAGAGAGAGACAGAACGGAAGTCACGAGGTAGAACTTGTTACATTCTCACACACAACTTTGAATAAGCCCTGAAACGCTCCTGCAGTCATATGATGCTGACCTGAGTCATGTGATCTGCATAAGAAGACCTGACTAAGCATTAATGCCATGCCTGTTGAGTCTTATGTTACTGTGCTATTTTTTATGTATGTGGTGTTATATAAAGTGTTATATGTGGTGTTATATTCCATACTTGGTCCTCAGGCTGTAAATGTTCAACACCCCATTCAGACCATTATAACAGCCAGAATCCCCAGCTTACACTTCACTAATAAGGGTGTTAAATGGAATAAGGTTTTACCCTTAAAATCCTTAAAAACTTTTATTCTAAATGATTTTATTACTTCTAGACACCTTGATTTGATGCTCTTAACTGAGACCTGGTTAAAGCCAAATGAATACAGCCAGCTGGCTGAATTATACCTTCCTGAATATGATAGTTTGTTTGCCAAGGCCATGTGAATGTGGATGCATGTGCAGTCTATCTGTTAACAATTTCTCAAGCTTTGAGGGACTTATGTTAAAATTTGTGGTACAAATCCAGTCGTCCTTCCTGTTATTGATCGCCCTCCCAAACCAAATCTGTGCTTTTTACGTGAATCTTCTGAATTCATATCCTCCATTTTACTGACCTATGATTGGATTTTCATTACTGGTGATTTCAACAACCACGTAAATTATCTCTAATTCCATGACTGTTGAATTCAAAGCCCTACTAAAAAACGTACATCTCACTCAGCATATTAATGAGCCCACACATCATCAAGGTAATACCCTTCCTTGACCTGGTGATGTGAAAAGGCTGTGGCATTGTTAATGTCTTGGTGACTGATATCATTGCATCTGATCACTTCTGTGTATGTTTTGATGCATGTTTGCCAGTAATAAAAAGCACAAAAACGGTTACTGTTTGCAAGTGATTTATAGCCACTGCAGCACAACTTCAATACTCAGAGTTGGTAAGCCACTTATCTACCTTGTAAAAATGGCTCATTAAATGAGATGGTTGATTCATTTAATAACTTGGTTAACATCCTAAATATTGTGGCCCTGTTAAAGGCGAAAAAGAGATCTCATAGTAAACCTTCACCTTGGATAAGAAGTTCTGTTCGTAAACGCAAGAGATCATGTAGAACAGCTGAGAGAAAATGGCAGAAATCTGGACTAGAAGTGCGCTACAATATATACAAGGATAAAATAACTTCTTTAAACTCTGCTATACGCTTTGCAAGAAGAGCCTATTTCTCCAGGGTGATAACTGAGGGTGGCAGCAACTCCAGAATACTGTTTACAACTGTAAATCGACTGTTGAATCCTGGCCCAGTCTGTGACCTTCTCAGTCTAGCATTTCCTGCAAAATGTTAGGAATTTACAACATTCTTTACCAATCATGTGTTGTCTATTAGAGCAGATATTGTTACAAATGCTCACAACTATGATAGTCAACCTAAAGAAAAAAGGGCAGTCATGTCAAAATTCACAACAATTTCAGACCCTGAACTCTGCAAGATTGTATCAGAGAGTAAGGGCTCTATTTTAACGATCTAAGAGCATGATCTAAAGCACATGGCGCAAGTGCATTTAGGGCGTGTCCAAATCCACTTTTGTTAGTTTAATGGTGGATAAGCAGACAGAAAGGAAGGCGCAAGGTTCAAAGGGGTTGTACTTAGTCTCTTAATTAATCGTAGGTGTGTTTTGGGCATAACATGAAATAAACCAATCAGAGTGTCATCGCCCATTCCCTTTAAAAGCCAGGTGCGCTTGGCGGTGTGCACCTTGGTGGATTGCTATTATAATGGTGAATTTGCCATTAGAATTATATTATGACTAACCATCATGATGTATTTTTTTTAAATATCATGCGTTGTGCACCCGCCTATGTGGGCGCATATTGCTATCACCCTTAGAACAACAGTAAAATACTGCACCATTGACTTAAGACCAGGTATTAGTTGGTCAATCGTGTCATTCGTGATATTCTTATGGATCACCTTGAGAACTGGGTTGGACGCTCTGGAACTGTTTTAAACTGGTTCCTATCTTACATCTCAGGGAGGTTTTTTTTTTGTTACTATTGGATATTATGTATCAGGAAAATATGATATGCCCTTCGGTGTTGCTTAGGGAAGCTGTCTTGGTCCACTCCTTTTTTCACTATATATGCTCCGTCTTTAGGTAATATCATCAGGGAATATAACCTTAATTTTCACAGTTATGCTGATGACATGCAGCTGTATATTTCGCTCGAGCCTGACAATGACAATGCCCTGTGTTTCTTAATTACTGAGATGGCAGCAGTTAAAAATCGGATGAGCAATAACCTCTTGAAACTAAATTAAGATACAACTGAAATACTCTTAGTTGGCCCCCAAGCTAAAAGAGATCTGCTCTCTTGCAAGAGACCTACTCACTGGCTCCCTAGATTAAATCAGAAGTAACAAGCCTGGGAATTGTTCTAGATTCAGAGTTAAATTTTACTTCACACAAAAAATAGGTGACCAAAACAGCTTTTTTTCATTTAAGAAACACTTCCAAAGCAGTCAATTGAAAAATGTCAGCTTATTCAGAACTGTGCTGCTAGACTATTAACCAAAACAAGGAAGAGAGAGCATATTACCCCGGTTTTAGCTACACTCCATTGACTCCCAGTATCTTTTAGGATAGATTTTAAGTTCCTTTTACTTGTTTTTAAAGCTCTTAATGGCTTTGAATGACTCCATCGTTTTATAATCCTTCAAGAGCTCTTAGATCTTCTACTGCTGGGTTTTTAAATACACACAATTATACTCACAAGAAAATAAGCAGCACAGCTTTTTTTAACTATGCTCCAAAATTATGGAATACCCTACCAATAGGTATAAGAGATGCGGGCTCTTTGAACATTTTTAAAGGACAGCTGAAAACCTATTCATTTAATTTGGGTTTCAATTAATGTAATTCTTACTAAAAAATGTTTCAATAAGAATGACAAAAAATGTTTTCTAATTCTAATTCCACTAATTCTCTCATTTTTTATTATTATTATTTATTGTAAAGCACTACATCTCTTGTACTCTATAAATAAAGTTTATTATTATTTATTATTATTATTATATGCTGTAAATGTGAGCTCTTCCAGCTGTCCTGAGATAATTTCCACCAGTTTGGCTGTGTGGCAATAAAACACTTGAACTTGATTTTTGTTCATGTAAATTCCCAAGTAGGTGAGTAAAATACATGGTTGTTGCTGCTACAGTGTCCTCAAATGGCCTTGGCTCCATCAGAGACATTGTATTTCTTTCTGCTGCATTAGATTACCAGTCCAAAAATGTTTTGGGGCATGGTGAATGGTTGACTGCTCAATTTAAACTACTTTAGCTCAATTGGCCAGATTTGCAAAAAACAATAGGCTCTAATGCTATAAATTTCTCTTATCAATGTTAGAATTTAAAAAAAATTTATTATAGACTACATAAATCTCACAGCTGTTTTAATGCACAACTTTTCATGATGGTTTGGGTTAGGGTTAGTGTATAACCGATAAAATTTGACCCACTGGAATTCAGTGTGTTGGTGGGAGAGACAGACATATATAGACAGTTATAGCAAAGATATAATAATGTTACAAATATATATAGCCTATAGGCAAACGGACACCCCTCTGACGTACAGCAAAGATATAATAATGTTACAAGTATTATTTTAGCTTCTGGGATTTAAAAAAATATTAACACAGTTGAAAACCGCCGTTCTCTGTAGATTCTCTGATTTTGCTCTTTCCAGGATGTCTCCTTCTGGCTATCAGAGCAATAATTTCTGAGTGGATGTCTGGTTAATACCTGCTCTCCACATGTATTAAATTGTACACGCAATTGCCTTTCCCATTACTACTTTCAGCTTTTGCAAATCTCATGTGCAAATTAATCTATTTGAATACTCACATATAAATGGCCAACGTCACATATCACAGTGCTTTTTTTGCACGTGGTAACACAAGCACATTTGTGTTTTACCAAGAACAGTCAGATCAACAACGCCACTTGAGTTTTAATGGGTGGGCTACGATATTATTTAACAACAAGACTTTCATAAATACTGAAGTGTCTTTGGCAAAAGTGACACTGTACCTTCAATTTTGATCACAGCTTTTATTAGCTAGGAAACACTTCTATATTCTATAGTAGTAGTCTGTCAAATGGACTGAGGGAAACGCACAAGGAACTAAGCAACTTTATGGAGTTAACTGCAGCCTGCAAATATAATATTATTGTATCTTTACCTGGATGAAGGCGTAATACCATATTGAGTGGATGTTCCAGTAGTAGCCTAGTCCAAAGAGACATGTGAACAAGCCACTCAGCAGCATCCCAATGCTTAGGTAGTAACGTAAGGGTAGGCGCTCTCCAAATATCCCGCTGGAAACACACACATAGGTATGAAGAAGGTAATGAATCTACATTAACACATACATTTACAAAAATGTACACACCATACTCACTCATCACCACTGCACAAACACATACCTAAAAAACATGCCAATGGCATAAGCAACCAGGAAGGAGTTATCCAAGGCCCCAAACAGTGTCTTGTAGTTGTCCTGGTCTATAAAGAGAGAACAAAGATTAGAATTCTTAAAATAAATAAATGTCCTTCATTTTTAATTCAGGAATGTTTAATATATGTCTATTATCAGTTATAATTTAAATATATTTAATCAAGTTGCCTTCAAATCATATTAAGTAAAGGACTCACCAAAGGGTGCCCAGTCACACCAAGTAGCATTGTCGGTTATGTTAAGATCTACTGGCCTAATGACTGTGGAACAATTCCTGTGCAGCTCACTCTGATTATCAGAGAGAATAACACATAAGGATCCATGTTAGTCAGCCTTCCAAGTCAAACAACACAACCAAAACCCTCCTAGACATAGGATTATGTAAAACTACATAGTCATAAATATCTATTTCACAAAGCACCAAGTTAAATTAAATTGCCATAGTGTGAATTTGTTGGTTGACACTTGATATAATTGTTATAGAGAACACAGAACACATCTGGGAACATGTGGGGTCCAATGCTACTAGTGTCTCTTTAAGTATGCCAGCACTACAAAGCTATTAAGTCTAGTCTAAAATAAATCAACTAAAATTGAGCAAGGCTGGTATAAGGAAAGACAAAGAACATTTTAAAATAAATGTTAGTATTTGGTTCACCAATGATCTAAAAAAAAAAATGGCTTGAATTGGATGGGAGAGAAGAGACAGGTGTGCACTCCTCTAGCCTGCTAGGAATATTTATAACGTAACACAGGGGTTTTCTGGTTGTAGTACTAGTAGACTGACCAGAGAGACTGACAATCCATTAGGGCCTCTGAATGTCTTCAACCCACTAGCCATAAAGGAAACCTTGTGATGTTGCTATCTTAGCCTGTCTAAAAGCCAACGAAACCCTGCAGCAGCATTGGATATAAGGTAATTAAATGGGTCTCAATCACCTTAACAATGCTGATGGGTTTCCGGGAAAGATGGTATGCAGTGTAGAAGAGGAAGGTGAGGAAAAGGGTGAAGCTTCGATACCTGCAAATGAGAGATTAGATAAAGATTTTTTTTCTACATTTAAATACATTAGTTCTATATAACTTCAAGAAAGGATAAACTAACATTTGGTGTCTTATTAAATTTAGTCTCTAATGAGAAAATGTACTCCTTGGTGCATTTGTGTTTATATGCCTAATATCAACAGCAAATTGTTGCACAGGTGGTATGTTAAAATGTATCAAAATTAATTAATTTTATGTTAATAAATAAAGTATATAACTTATGCCTGTTAGTAACCTTTACAACAGGAGGATTTTGTAAATGTAAACATATCTTGCATTAGGTGTGTATTTTGTCATTTGCCACATAGTAGCACGAGTATCCGTTGGAGCAAAAGCTAAAAAATATTATGTATACGTTCAAGCGTGGTGCATCTTAAATGCATGACATGCATTTTATTTTTTCCTCATTTACCAGAGAAAAAAATCGTTATTCCTTTTCCTACTGACAAACGTGATTGTCCATGAGGCATCACATTAATTCCTTTCAGGACTCTTTGGTAAAAGGTACCTACTGGAATCCAACACGTTGTGATGCTCTAAAATTGCACATTCAAATGAGAGCAACAGCAGGAATATGTGTGGACGAATGCTATGTTATTACACAGTGCAATGTTCACATTTTAATTTATAACGTTCAAATTTCAAAGTGCAGGGCATACGTTTGTAAATAATGTATTTAAATACAAATCCCAAGACGTTTCCATACTGGTTCTCGTATTTTGCAACCGGTTTACCTTGAGGCGTTCCAATTTCAGTGAGAAGTGACTTGAATCGTTGAACAGACTAAAATACTTGGTTTTATTGTCCCTATCTAAATTCATTATATCTCTTTATCGATGCATCAAGCCAATCATTTACATTTGAGGTGATAAGAGACAAATAAGTCCGTCCTGTCCCCGTGACCCTATGTCTTCTTCTTCTGTCGCTTCTCTGAGGTTGTTTATATGAAAGTGTGGAGAACAATGTAAATCGACGATAATGGAAACTTACCAGCTATCTCGAGAAAAAGACGTGATAAGATGTATGCCAGGAGCCAGAGACGACCTCATATTTCGGGGAGTGTGTTCAACAAATCGATTTAAAAAAAAGTCTTTAAAAACAGCCACAGACTAATGTTTAACACGCCTCAAAATCTAGTCATAACTTCATTACAACAAGGGACTTGTTGTAAATAAATCAAGTTGTAGGGTAGGAGAAGAGAATAGAATTAAACTGAAACCTAAAGTGTGTTATTATCACACACCCTCTAAAATCTATATCAAAGATACTGTTTCTTTTTTACTTTCAGACAAAAATCGACTCATAAAAGAACGGCTTAAAAATATTCGAATAAAAAAACCGGCCGTCATACAACTTCCTGATCAGGGAGCAACAATGAATTCCAGCAGACATCCATGCTGAAGACTGGTGACAGGGCTTTGAAGGCTGTTGCTTTTAAATAGACTTTCGAATATCCTATAAATAACAAATCTGCCTTTCTATCGTCATATTACATATACAGTTAGTGAACTACATATACAGTTCGTTCTCGGGTATACATTCATCTCCATCATGTTTTAAAGGCGACTATTCCATAAAGTTTTCCAGCCGCTGGAGGACCGAGTCTCAGAATCAACACGTGATCGGGCTCTATGACGTCACGACATAAAGGAACACGATCACTGGAAAAGAGAAAAAATGTATCTATATATCATGTACTACTAAGATAAATTAAAGGCGATATCTTTTAAAATAATAATACAGTTTATTAAACACACCCAGGATGATCTTTGATGAAGTCTGCTACAGAAATCAGATTCACTGAATTCAGCTAGTTGAATTTTGTTCGGGCCACTGCAGGGCCGTGCAGAGATATTTAGAGGGGTAGGTGCTCAAACTTAAAAAGGGGCACATGGAAAAAGATTTTAAAACACCATACATCAACATCATTTACAGCATAACCTGTTGAATTATAGCAACCCACATTCAAACAGAATGTAGTATGGGGTGAGGATGTTAACATGTGTGATTACACATGTGAGCAGTAAGAGCCCAGACAGACAGACAGGCAGGCAAGACAGACAGGCAGGCAGACAGCAAGAGGACTTAAGTTAACCCAGGATCTGGATTAATCAACCAATAGAATGTGTTTCATATTTAACATCTATAAATGCTGTATAAACACTGTATAATTCTAATCAATCTTTTTTCACATAGCAGAGAAAACTGCATGTGAACCATTTTATTTAAAACCACAGGGTTAGTCATAAAACCTGAGGGTAACTGCTTTTCGTCACGGAAAATCACGGTAGTTTGAACCAATTCATAAAGGCGGTGGCAGTGGCAAAAATAGATGGAACTGACATTTATAGCTGTCCACAAAATTATAATTACTTATAATTACTATATATAATAATCACTTATTAATTACTTAAAATTATTATTTCTAAATTATTA
>OMKK01033267.1:0-13829 GCA_900302305.1 Polymixia japonica | reverse complement strand
ACGATGCGATTCCTTAGACTACTTGTCTGCATATCTTGCCATTATTGAAATAATTTTGTAGCCAGTTTGCACTTATTCATTAGTGAGTCTAAAAATGTACATTGATACCTCACGAAATCACAAAAATCCCCACATTTGATGCAGAGGTCCTACTTTTATGAAAAGTTTATTTCACTGTGCCATATTCCACCATCTGAAGAGAAGGAACAGGGAGGCTCAGAATCATTATTCAACACACAACCTTTCAGAGAAACTGACACCTCACAGGTAATTGTATTTTTTCTACATGTAGTCATTTGTGGGTTTTCTAAGTGTCTGTGGTACATTGTCAGATAGACTGAAGACAAATGGCTACAAAATCTCCCTGTAATGTAAGATACAGAGATATCAAAGTATTAACTGCAATCAAGACAAGAATGATCTAGGAGCCACCTGTCAAAAAACACATATTCCATATGAATAACCTCATGTAGCATTATCTGACCGAGCAGCCCATCACACTCCATATGATATCAATTATATACATGTGAACTGGGCCCAAACAGAATGACAGTATATAGAAAAATAAATACAGTTTGCTGGAATGAAGCCAAATTTCTCTCATCAGTGATTGTACCCATAAAAATCAGGTTAAAAAACTTTTAAGAGGCTTTTTATCTCTTTACATTAGATTGAATTTTTCATGGTTCTAGGGAGGAATACATAGAATAACTTTTACAGAAACTACTACCTAAAATATACAAGCACAGATACATAAACATGAGGGGGAAAAGCCAACAAAATGATTTGCAATAAAACAAATAGCATAATGTAATCAATATCTTAAGAATCTTACATGTAGCTCCTTGGTCTGTAGCTTTCTTAATTGTGATTAAAAACATTCCTGGGAAACTTAAGTTAATACAAAAGTCTTTTTTTTTTTCTTATTTTACAATCTGTCAAAATCGTTTTTTAAAATGTTTGAGTAGCAAATTTAAAGACCCCCACCCCGCCCCCCAGATAGAGATTTCAAGACTAAGCAAACAGCTCTGCAATGACAAGACAACAGATGCAAACCAGGCGCTTGATGAAATTTAGAATGAGGAAACACAGCAATCCAGTGTGTTGCTTTGGACTCAAATGAGACAAGATGTAGTGCACTAAAACACTAGTCTCGCTCTCCCCAATCGTTCGTTCCAACATTAAAGTCAATGGGCTTCATCATGACGTTTACTGTGATGTCTGACACTGATCGATGACATATCAAGCATAGACTTACATGAAAGTTATAACCATCACAATAAGAATGATCCAACAGTAATACTTATACATTTATGTACCTTAAATTCTCTTGATCGGCCACAGGTTTGAGATGTTTTACAGTTCTTACGTTAGCAATATTAGAAAGAACAAAAATACACCATCAATTCATAAGAAAAATAGATTGGAGTTACTGTGAAAAACAGTGCAAAGAATATTCTGGGGTGTTTTTGTTTGTTTGCTTGTCTGTTTATTTTTTAGAAATTGTTTACAAAAATAAAAAAATTCAAAACAAATTCAAAACATAGAAAATAAAAACACACTTCTGTAGCGTCTGGTGCTCTGGTCCAGACATGGTGCGTACCACCTCTCTCCAGTACCTCAATGTTTTATGCTGTGAGTGTATGCAAGTGTGTGTGTGTGTGTCAGTGTCTGAATTTGTGTGTGTGTGTGTGTGTGTGTCAGTGTTTGTGCGTATGTTTAAGATTTTGCGTAGTGGTTCTCAACTTCGGTCCTCAAGCTCCGGCACTGTACAGGTTTTTGTTCCAACCAGGTCCTACAAAAACAAATAATTGAGTTTTTAAAAACCGAGCGTTGAATTTTATACTAAGAGTGCACACAGTTTCTACAGCCTGAAAAAAAAAGGTAAATAAAAGCTTAGCATTTCTTCCCTGTGACATGAGCACAACAGAAACAACAGGTGCGTCGTCAAGGAGAACGCACACAGAGACCCGAGGTTGGAACAAGAACCCGCTGACATGGTCGCCATGGCGAGCACTCGGATGACAGCACACACCGATTCTGGCTCAAACGCTGTGGTGAGCGATGATGGAAAGCACGCACACACAGAAGTACACACGCCGCCATCTTCAAGTCTCGCCACACCTCTAGGAGGACCGGCTGACACACCAGATGGAGCCGAGGAGACGAGGGCCAACGCTGAGCACCACTGAGCATGTGCAAGAATGTGAGGGAGCAAGAGTGGGATTCTGCGAGAGATGAGCAGTTTGAAACCCTCCATCTGTCCTTAACATGACGGCCCAGAGCTTTTTCCAGTCGATCAGCTATTACTCCTTTACCCTAACCTCTCTCACTCCTGCTTAAAAAAAACACAAACAAACACAATAAAACTGTCCAAAGCGAGCACACAAGTGCTCGAGACCACCCTCTTTTCTCTCCCCTAGTTTGTTGGCTCAGTCAGATTCCAGTAGGTTTAAGTGTTGGGACAGGGCTGGGAGCTCAGCGCTCTACTGGGATGACTGGGAGTTGTCATTCTTGCTCTCCTGGCTGGAGGGAGCCTTGTTGTTCCAGGGCGAGTGTGCCCCCAACGCAGGTGAGCTGTTGAAACTGTCCTCATCTTCCAGGCCATTCGCCCCATCGAACTGCGTGTTCTCCAGCCGCGTGATCAGACGCTCATCCTCGTCACCAAACTCCCCTCCCATCAGAGTGGGCTCTCCCACCATCATCACGTCCTAAAGGGGACAGCAAGGGCCGGTACACATTATCCCTGTATTACAGGGGGGGTGCGCGGAATTACTGACTGCACGGATGGACTGAGATTATTACGTTTTGGGCTAATGTCTAAGTGCGATCTTATTAGATTCAAATTATTTTAAGGACTACATTTAGAGAAAAATAAACTGATTCGATCAATTGATTCATATGCCAAATATTTAACTCATATAATCAAATGCATTGTTATTAATACTTAATGCATACTTTTTAGGGATCTAGTGCCATGGAAGACAAGGGCAACAATGTGAAACTGAAACCCCATTTCTGAGGTATCATTATTTACTGAACCCGATCACAACCAGATGTTCCTCAGGTACCATAAAGGTCCTCAACCCCGACCAAGCAAGTTCAGTCGGCCATGTCGCCCTCACTCCCTGCCCCTGCTCCAAGCACTGGAGTCTAGGGGCCTTCCCTACTGGCCAGCAGTGGGCATCCCTGATCCTCGAGTGCTGCATCACAGGGGGTTTTCATTCCACCTCGGGTCTCGTTCACTCAACCAACCAACCAACCAACCAACCAACCAACCAACCAAGCAGAGGCTGCAGTACTGTGTGAACCGTGTGCTCTGACAGGCTTAGTGGTTAATTCTGTACGTTGTTATTCAGGTTGCTAAAGCAGATTTAAGGAGAAACCCCAATTCTGCCCCACTGGAAATCAGAGCAAGGCATTCCTGACCACAAATCCAGGAATAGGTAACCCAACCCTTCGGTCCCAAACCCATTAGGCATTAGTGAGATATGGAACCAACCAATCTGTTCCTGTGTCTGCGGTTTAGAGGTCCCTTGTGCCCCCTTTATATAAACCCATAAGCCTTTGGCCCCAGGGGACCAGGGACTGCCCATCACTGGTTCACATCAGAGGGTCTATGGACACTAGCAAACCCTAACTAAATCTCCTCATCCTCTATGGAATTATCGAGATCAAGCAGCCCGCTCCCTCCCAAATAACTCCCAATCCCACTCCAAAAGCCTTTCTAACCTAACCCAGTCCAAAGCCCTATGCTGGACCTCCTGACCTCCAACTACACCCATTCCCCAACCCACCCCCAAAATCAAATTCCCTACTTACTTGCCTGCCGTTGCTACCCCTCAGGCCTATGCCCTGCTCTACTACGCCCTGCTTGGCTGACCTTGGAGGTGTAGATAGAGGTCATGAGAGGTCAAGTAGATGGTATGCTTACAGGTACCTGGCTGGAGAGAGCAAAGCTGTTGGCTGGACTTTTCTTCTTGCTGTTGCTGTTGTTGTTGCCACCTCCGCCAGAGCTCATGGTGCTACCGCCGGACACCTTCCTTTTCCGTCGTTTGTTGGGTGCCTGTCTGGCTGGCTCAGCTGGTGAATGGGAGGCAATCACCTCTTGTTATTAAGTATCGAAATCTCCATAACTCAGTGTTTCTTGTAGAATACTTCTTTATAGATGTCGGCAATATGATTATCACTGTCACTGGTGTCCAATCATGTGCTGTGGGTTTTCATTCTAACCAATCACCACGCCAGGTGACTTCACTGACCACATTTACATACACACAATAATCTGGCCATGGTCCGTATTCCAAATAAGACAATAGTCTGATTAAGGCATTTATATGAGTTGTGTAAAGAAATATTGAGAAGAGGCACGGTACCTGGTGGTGCCACCATTCGCTGCCACTTTTGGAAGAGGCAGGTCTTGAGGCAGTCTCTGGGGCTCAGGCTATAGGTCTTATGCCTGGACATCAGCTCCTGCATGGGCTCCAGTATCACACATAGCTGCGGTTAGATAAAGAGAAGAAAGGAGAATGATAAGATGAAGTGTCAGCAAATTGTTACAATGTGAACGCAACTAAATTCCGTAAAGGACCAATGTTTTCTTTTTAATGAAACCGCAGGTAAATATGGGGAAATAGGCTTACACGGAGGTAGTTCAATGTAGAGTTGGACAGCCCACATCTTGTGATGTTTTTAGCCAACTGATCCAGCATCTGGGGATCCTGCACATGTTCAAAAACAGAACATTTAGAAAACAACACTAATAACTGCATGTATGTCTATGTGTAGGTGTGTGACTGGCACTCACGTGCATGGCCAAGATGCTCCTTGGTAGGACCTCTCTGTGTTGTCTGATGCTGAAGTGCCACGTCTTGATCCTCATCATGTCGTCAAACATGAACTCTAGGTACAGACGGCCTTCCACACAGACCTTAGCCAGAGGAAAGAAGAAAGGTTAGAGGTCATAATTCTCAGGGACGTGGGGTCAGGGCCAGAGCACGAAAATAGATACAGCGTGCGGTAGGCAAACGGTTGTTTAGAGAGGAGAGCATAGAAGTCAACTGCACCTGTGTGAACATAGGTTTGCCGTTCTGGGTCACCATGGTACACTGATCACAGTCAAGAGACACAAAGTTATTGTGGAAGGACTCCTTTGGATGCTTCAACACGTAGAACAGCTCAGTGGCGCCCCCCTCAAAGATACTCCGGAAGTATCGCGGAATCAGCGTCCTGCCAATGGCTGCAGACAGAAATAAAATACTGAAGTGAAATGGCTTCCCTTCAGTCACTATGCGTGAACCAAACATCAATATACAATTAAACCTTAGCATCTTTTCTTTTAATCTTACTATATCGTTTTGGCCCGTCTTCCAGACAGAAAGTGATGGTGAGCATGGCATCATCCTCAAAGAATTCTGTGGTGAACGCATCCCACCACAAATTGTCACAGTCCTAGAGCAAGAAAAATTATTATTTAGTTGGGGGGGGGGGGTTTTGTTGGTTTTTTTAACAATTCTATGAAATCAATTGGATTTAATCATAAAACAAGTTGTGGCATTTCAGTGATAACAAAACACAACATGCTATTGCAAACAAAACAACTGCTTTGTGCTTTCATCTGGACCAATTTGGCTCAAATGAAAACACAAATGACTAGAAAAGCACATGTTCCCAGCACAAGGGTTATCTGTTGACAAAGAATTCATTAATAGGATTATTAATGAACACCTAACCAGGTTAAAATATCTGATCTAAATCTGAGACATAGTCTGTAAGAATAGAGAATAGAGTTTCAAACATTTCCATCAATGATTTCATCAGAAACAACAACAAAAAAAAAACAACTCCTTCCTGGAGTTAATTCATAATTCATAATTAATCCTTAATTTGCGAGTCGTTCACACAATGCTTGTACATGTTTGTTGAATTACAGGGAAAATGAACAAAGTTCAAGAATAGAGTGGCAAACCACAAAAAGCATAGCCGGGTTCTTCCTCGGGTAAAATCAGTCTTTGGTGGTGTCGCGAGGGCCAGAACCCAGTGTCAGATTCATCTTCCTAACTCAAACATTTTCAACACTTTGTAGTAATAGTCTAATTCTAATGGGCAACATCTCCTCCTCTTCCCCTTTTCTTGCTCTCTTGGCAAAAAAAGCTGATTTGTTGTCCTTTCCATGATTAAACTATAAAATGAATGTGTTGTTTTTGCATAGTCAAGGAGCTGTAATATCTAAAGATAATAAATAGATTGATTAACAGACTGTATTCTGATATTTAGGCTTTTAACATAGCCTAGTTATTAACTGGTAAGTAACTGCTGGGCGGTGGCCTGTTATTTTAGTGAACATAAATTAACAAAGTATATGCTACACTGTGCACCCAAGACTAACAACAATTAAGCATGACTAAGCCTTCATAACATGGGATAAAACAAATGAAATATGATCTTCACAACAAATGTCTGCCACTTCAGGTCGACTTCAGTGTGTTGATATTCCCACTTTTCTAAACCACGTTTACAATGTCCCGCCCGTACCATAACTCCTCCCAAGAAACTGGCCATTTGTAGCGTGTAGAGGACGGGTCCAGGAAAGGTGGCTTGCACAGAGCATGACGCAAAACAGCTGCCCAAATGCAAGCTTGTACATATAAACACTCTGCGGTCCAATTGCTTTTTAGCCATAAAGAAGCAAGAGAACCAAAGCACTCCTTCCCCCAAATCAGAAACTCCCCTATACCAACCACATTGGTCCAATAATCCTGTAAGAGCCTGAATGCTACTAAAAGCAGATAGTTCTCAGGTTCTGTTTTGCCAAGAAATTATTAGCATGGTATACAGAAATAGCAGCAGAAAGAGAAAAGTATCGCAGAAAGTGGTCCACATGACCTACATAATGCCAAAGACCATTTTCGCAATCCATTCGAAAATTATATTTAGAAAGCGATTCGTTCAACAATAATATGTTGAGAAAATAAATGTTACATGGACTGCCTTTAATTTGTCGGCAGAAATAGAATTGAGTCTTAAAGTGGAAATCCTTTGATATTTGCACTTTTTCTCCCTCTTTAGCAGCAAGTAATTGAAATGATCAGAAATGGTGTAGCAGCTAGGGATGCCCCAAGCTGATGTCAAAGGTCAGAATCAAGGCCAAGCCAGACTTTTTTTTTTTTTTTTTTTTTTTTTTAAAAGACCGGTGTCGGCTACAATACGCCCAATCCAATTCCCATCAATGTAATTCCCCTCTTCTGCCCAATTTATATCAACTGTTGTAAGATATAGTGCTGCAAATAGTAATTTTCCTCCAAGCTTCTGAAATGTCGGTCGTGTGGAAATATAGTACTTAAGATTGGAAACTGAAAACAGCCCAACAGCTACTTGTACTGTTTACAATGTTAGCATTTTGAGAGGCAACAGCAACAGAGCTAATCTGATAAGGCACTTGTAGAAACATCATTTGAAGGAATATAGTGAGTTCTCGCAGGTCACTCAGGCGAAGAATGTGTAGCTGTATTATTTGTATATAAAAGATCGGATTGGGACTTTGTATACTAAGATACTAAATACTGAATGACTTAGATCGGGGACCAAAAAGTTGATCTGGATATCCCTAGTAGCAGCCAGTTTTGCTTCTGTGATGTCACCTCACCAGTAAACATCTGTCATAGCTGAACGGGAAAGACGGCAGCTAGTGGGCTAGCTGGTAGCCTTGGATGCCTTATCTAACCTTTCTGCATCACATCACCTTCTGTGTATAGCTAGGAATTTGCCTGACAAATTTTTCAACAGTGGTCTATGAAGAGCAATAGTGCCAATTGGTGTAACCCCACTCTACAGTCCAGATGGAAAAAATAACTATTTATTAATGGAAGGAAGTCACAGATTTCATTTTTAAATATTCTGAGTGGAATGTGGACTATTTCTCACCTCTGTCCAGTTCTGTAGCCTTTTGTTCAGCTCAAATATCCGGTAATCTGTCTGGTTCCCGTACGGTGTCGGTCTCCTGAAACAGAATACAGAAGAATCAACAAATGATAGTTGGATTTAGTTCAGTGGCTGACCCACACCCACAATGCAAATAAACAAGTGGTGTACGCCAAAGGCAATGTTCAATTGCAGTTAATTCTAGTAAAATGTAATACTTAGGTTGTCACGCACAGATCGAGGGTACCCGTGAATAGATGCAGCATAGATTTAACTTGTGAGATGCAACAACACTAAGTGTTTGTTCAAAGAGTTCTTGATGGCAGTGCACTTACCCCATTCCAGGCTCCATATATGATGGGGGGTACATGGGTGTTGGCCTGGATAAAGAAAAAAAAAATCAAAAAAAAATCAAAAACCATTTCACCCAATACTCCCACTAAATGGTGCTTCTTCTCAATCTCAAATTTCGCATTTTGTGGATTATATAACTGTACGCCATCCAGCAATGGTTGAGTATTATAAACTACACATAATGGATGCAGAAAATATCAGTAAAATAGGCAGAAAACATCTTATCATTTTTCAATAATCAATTTATCAATAATTAATAAATACATGCTCAAATATTTGAAGATGAGTTCATTGTATGCAAACAGTAAACAGAGATAAATGAAGACAAGAAATTCTAGTTTCAAGATTTGGAGCTCATAAGACTTCAAAAGAGAAAATTAAACAGAGAAATCAAAAATGGGGACAGAATTTAAATGGCGGGGGGTCTCTGGGCCCTCGTATTCCATATGTTTTCCTTCTTCAGGCAGAACTTGCTCTCCTTGTCCTGATAGTATAACGGCACAAGGAGACTTGTGGCTCCTAGTTCAAACGTACCCCACATCTCTGTCCAGCATAGCGCCTGGGTGGAAGGGGGGATAGGTGCTGCCGTTGGGGGGCTCCTTAGGGGAGTACAGCTTGAATGACTTTGACGAACAGCCTGCACAAAAACACACAGTAGAGAAAAAAAAGTGCAGAGATTTAGAAGAGATTTAGACTACTTAGATTAAGCTTTTTTCAAATCACAGCATATTCCAAGTAATCTAAAGTGTGTTGAATTTGCTGAGATTGATTCAAATAAAAGCGCATTGCCAACGCAATTATCTGTTGTTTTCATTACCTAATGCATTTTTAATCCAGTAAACAGACAAGAAAACAACTCAATGGGAAAAAAAAGAAAGAAAAAAAACAGCCGTCTAATTTGCTAGCCTACAAAATTGTGAAAATGCAAACACTGAAATGAAGGAATTCTAGCACAAGAGAATGTGGAGGTTCAAGGCCTGGCATGTTCTTTGTGTTCTTGTACCGTCCTCATTATAGTAAACCCTCCTCTCTCGCACACAGCCCCACCTCATGTGATCCCAACCATGCTCCTCTGCTGTGTGTGTGTGTGTGTATGTGTGTGTGCCTCCCCCTCTAGTTGCCTCTTCCACCCATCCCCCACTCACTGCCCCGGCTGTTGTTAACTCTTGTCTGCCCAGATAAGCCATTCATACTGAAACAACACAGGGCTCTGAGAAAACATATCTACCACCAGGAATATCTCTACTAAGTGGAGGCTTCACATAGGCAGAGCCTGTATTGAAAGGCCCTTTTATTCACCAGTACAGTAGACTGTGATTATTGTGACATTAGAATTTATACAAGCTACTTTGCACATAAATGTGATTCTGGTTCTAAAAACAGAGAGGCAAATTCTTAGAGAAGTCAACAAAGAGAAACAGGTATGAATGGAAAAGGAGAGAGAGAAATGAGCATGATTGGGGCTGACTTTTCAATATGTCCGCCCCCCACTTCCGCTCTACTGAGCAAACCAGTTTCTTGCCAAGTTACAACTACAAGCTCTCTCTTTTACCTTTCCCTTTTTCTTCCTGGTTTCAGTACACCCAAGAGAGTCATACCAGGTCATGTTCTCCTCCCCTTTTATTTTCAGGCTGAACCTGCTCTGAGGGAGCCCACAATGGTTCTCTATGCATTACCTCTGACCTAAAGACCTACCCCCAACACCACCAGCCATCAGCACCAGACAGCATTCAACACCATCTAATAAGCCTTTGTTCGATCTGGTGCACATTATACAAAATACAAACTCCTCTGCAATAAGCACATCCACCCCCAAACTCCATAAGCATACAGTTTGTGATCAAGTAGATATAAGAAGAGGACATACATTCAAAAGCACACACAGTGCACACATTCTGATACATGGCCAGTCAAGTCACCAGCATAGGGTCAGTCTATATAATCCTTGCAATTATAATAGTTTTAATGTTTATTTTGGGATCAAATCTATATAATGTCAATTTCAGGGGCCAAATATAACATCTTAGAGAAAGAGGTCAGGGTGATGAGCATCCAGAGCTAGGTTGTATGACAAATAGAGATGAAAGACATCAGTCTCAAAACATTCAACAATCAGTCTATAGAAGACGGTCAATCAGTTCCTGGGATGAGAAAAGCGCTCAGATACAGAACAACTTCAGAGAAGGGTTTTAATTCATGTCATCAATGCTCTACTGTGTGGGTCTAGTGCAAAGCGCCAGCTGAAAACAATATAAGGCAAACAATGGAATTGCATCTAGAGGTTCAGTTGTAGTAGTGGCCCTAAACACATCAAAAGCAACATCTTGCACCAAATCAATGATTGTTTCTCAGTCATCGGGCCCGTGTGAACGTACAGCCAACATTTAACCAGGAAGCTAAGCAAGCCGCTTTGACAAGACACAGGCAAGACCCCAACTGCAGGGCCGCATTCATTACCCATTTGCAGAGGACGGGATGCCATTGCTAAGCTATTTTCTCACTTGGCGTTAACTCTCGCCGCCATCAACGCATCTTTTACCACGATTAGATGCAAGTTGCTTCAATTATTTCGGTTTTAAGACGCTGACGCGGTCTGTCTGTAACGCTGACGTTAAGTTTACCTGCAGAGAAATATCTGCAACACCTCCGTCCGGTGCTCTAGCGGGCTGGCCTCGCTGCAGGCTGAAGCGGCCCGACGGTGAAATCTTCAGCGGCGTCGGTAGTGCGGTTCTCCCCCAATCCAAATAAAACGAGAAGCGGTGGAAAGTAAAATCGCAAACGCTACTTCCCCAGTTTTGTGACACTTTGCAACCGCGAACTACGCGTTTCGAACGACATTTGTTTTGAGATTACGCCGCCTGTCTACTACTACTACTACTAAGCATCTACAGAGCAAGAGCCTTTGTTCATGCCAGCCGAGACGCGAACAATAGCCCCGCCTCCAGTGGTTCTTCCACAGTCCGGGCAGATGCTTCCCTCTACCTCTCTTCTCCTGGAGCTTCTCGGTGATTTTGCCCCCCTCCGCCCATCCTGTAGCCTATATCATAACATTCATCACGGGTGTACTATTCTATCCGAATCTTAAAAAACCTAAAACACGAACATTTGCCTGTCCTTATTCAAAACCAGGGAGTGTTATTCATACGAGCAACAATATAACGAGATGAGATAGAAGAAATAGGCCGGTTTGTTCAAGACCATCTTATAAACGCGTATTGATAATTAGTGCCCTAGTTGATGGCGCTCAAAATTGTTAAGACAAGCTTAATTCAAGGTTCTGCAAGGTTAATCCAAGGTTGAGTAGCTATCCTTTAAATGGGCTGAGCCTTGCATAGGTTTAAATTATTGGATGGGAGAAATTGCAAGCAAAAAATAATATTTTTGTAAGTTTTATGCCATTGTGACTCACTGACTGCTCCAATGTTCCACAAATCCATGTGTGTGGAAAACTTGTGCAGTGTCAAAATTCATTCTTTTCAAAGCTCATCATTTTGCCTTTCACCTGAGCTGTCAGGCTGTTAGGCCTATATGAATGCTACTAGAAGGGAAAGGTGCATTTCAATTAAAGGCTGAGAGTTTCCTCAGTGCACCTGACCCATACTCTGTTGTCAAACTGAGAAGAGATAAGCCTGATATTCTTGGGACCATCACTGTCCTGCATGTATATGGTTCAGAGACATTTTACCTACAGTTTTGCGGGTTTAGAGTGTTCAGAACTGACAAGTATGCCAGTCTGCAATGGTTAAACTATTCTTGGGCCCATTAATGTCTGTAAGGAGAGCAAACTCAAATTGCCTTAAGAGCAATAATCTACAACTTGCAGAGTCAAAATAAAGGCATGCTGTTTGGCTACTGGGAAAGTCTGGTAATACTGTCCAGATTCCAGCTTTTAGGAAACATTACATGTTAAAAGCTCTTGCATGTAGAAGCCATAAACCATAAAGTAATTCTATGGTAAATTGCAGCTGTCAAAGTTCTGAAAGGAAGGAAATACACAAATAAAATAAACTACAAAAAAAGAACAAAATAAGCTATATCTGACAGCACAGACCCACCCCTTGGATCTATTGGTAATAATTCTCAATCTGCTGCCGGTCCCATGTGAGGGACATGTGATGTGGCTGATAGAGAGGCCTTCCTAGGACAGCACCTCCCTCTGCTGGCAAACACTACAAACACCCTCTCAATGCTCGCCTTTAGTTTTTGTGCTGCATTGCCTTCTAAGGCGGGTCAATATGCAAACATAGAAAACAATAGAATAGAATAGAATAGAATAGAATAGTCTGACTAATATTCATAGCAAAAAATCTGAATATTTCTATTATTAAATTTGACATGCATTTTGTTGCTGACCCTTTAACAGGAGAGCGAAAGATGAATTATTATGCCATCACACTACTTAGGATTTGTACAATGGAAGTATGGGTAATATGGGACAGAGTATGGGATATTTTTAAACATGGAGGGGAACATGCATCTTTTGACAGTATACAGTGTAAATGTTGTTCGGTTTTTAATCTAGATTAAACCCCACTTCATCTGTAGTCAGTAAGAGTCGCACTCAACATATACACAGACACAGATGCACACACACACACACACACACACACACACACACACACACACATGCACAGTTCCTGGCAGATAAGACTGGCAGATGGTGATAAAATACAACCAGGAGTCAGAATATGCCGGTCATACTGCTGACAGCTGTAGTCTCATTTCAGTCTCTGGAATATTGGCCACATTTACCAATACACATGATCTAGTGTATCCAGATTTATGTGTACAAACAAAACTCTATGTAGTACAGTAACATTTTAGTCATATGAATTACATTGTACTTTGCCTTCAGAAATAAAATACATGCATTGTAAGTGGACATTGCAAATGTAATTTATTTCTAGTTTTGCTATAGTAAAATAGTATATAGATCACATAGCATTTGATACAGATTTAATTCAATAAACTGACTTCAGTACCGTTAGACAACGTTTATGCTCAAGAAACTGACCCTGACGAGGAGAGTGAGGCGAGCTGTAAAAATGTCAAACCGACCATTTCACACTCAACAAACATTGGCCATGTGTAAACACGCCTTGTAAACATTTTCCAAGAGCTTCAGTCTTAGTCCTTCTGTCTACAGGGGAACACACTTGTGAAAGAGAGAGTGTTGCAGTGGAGGAAACCAGCAGTTATTGGCAAACTTTGCCAATAGAGTTGCTAGCGAACATCATGTTCAGATTCCTGTTGCTGCCTGAGTAGTAACCATTGTGGAAACACAAGGCTGTCAGGAGAACTGTCGTGGCAGCTCGCTGGTAGTGATGGCAACAAGGCAGTAGACAGAACAAACACACTGCAGTCGTTCCCTCCACAGATGATGTTACTGTGGCTCGAGTTGACAGGAGGAAGTTAAACAGCGTGTGTTACAGATAAAGCCGTGGATAAGGAGAGAAAGAGAAATGGAGGCTGTGCGTATGTGCTTACTTGAGTGTGTGTGTGTGTGTGTGTGTGTGTGTGTGTGTGTGTGTGTGTGTGTGTGATGGTGGCGATGT
>OMKK01033265.1:0-14207 GCA_900302305.1 Polymixia japonica | reverse complement strand
TCAAACTGCATCATCAGAAGAGGTGAGAATGATTAATACAGTATTATTTGCTGAACAAAGGAAAAGCATTGTACTGCTTTATAAAGAATCAACTGCTGAGCAACTTTATTGTGAATGACATATTTATCTAAGCACTGAAGCAAATGTTTGAATTAAGATGAGAGAGATACAGTATTAGCCTACATAAGGGCACCTTTTTCTTAAGGACACAGTTTATTCAGAAGGATATGTACAATACTATGCATACAAGTACATAATGTAGTTGTGCTTGTTGGAGATATTTAGTCAGCACATAAATGATGTATCCATGATACCGTTTCACCAAAGTTAAGTTTTCAGTATGTGAGGCTGTGTTGTACTTTTGTACTGTATTGCACTTGTACAGTGTTATGATGCTTTTCATCATCAGCTTCCGTGAGTGTAGATTAGAATTGCAAAGGCATGACTCAGTGATATTTGCGGTGTTTATGTTTCTGACATCTATTGTCTTCTCTTGTATGTTCACAGTTTTGTTGTTCTTGAGCATTGATAACTTAAAGAAAATAGAACAAATTACATAAAGTCTGTGACTGTGATAACAAGCTGGCTGATATTAGCTTGATCTGACTCTGTTTTATTCAATCACTTTTCTTTAGATAAGTTGACAGAATGTTCCTCCTTGCCACAGTTTTCCTCTTTGGTAAGATAACTTAAGACACGAAAGGACTGTATTGTTATTGGGTGGGTGATGCGTAGAATTAGCCTCCAAGTTGATAGACTAATGTTTTTAATGTTTTAATCCAAAGTTTAGAATGAGATAATATCTGATGACATCTTTGTGTCTGTACTGATAGGCTTTGCGTCAGCCCAGAAGGTGACTCGGTTGTCCTACTGTTCGATAGATGAGAACGACCTAAGGATGGATTGCAAATATGAGCTTGCTGCTGAGTCACCAGAGGCAGTGTGCAAGTACACACTGGGCGACAAAATCCTTGACACCACTGACCCAGAGGAAGAGCAGCACGGATCCTACAAGACCCGCGCCAAAGTTCGCCTCTTTGAGGGCAATAACTGTCGTCTCCGTTTCAATAACTTGCCCAATGGCAGGTCGAATTTCACCTGCAACATCAAACAGGCAGAGACAGTGTTTAAAACCTCTGTTGTTGAAAAAAGTAAGCTGCCACTAACAGTCATAACGCCCAACTGTTGTGTTATACTCATATATCTTCTACTTGTTATTATTTTGTACCCTAAAAGAAAACATTTGAGTGCCTGTCACGTGTCTCTGAGGAAAGTAAGAAAAATGCTAATCATATGCCTGCATTATATTCTCTTCGCAGAGCTTCTGCTTCCCTGCTCAGCTTTGAGTGTCCTGTTACAAAACTGCAGTGGACTACAGCTGACCTTGATGACACTTGTCATGCTGATAGAAATCCATTGGATCTGAATGACAAACAAAAAAGCCGAATACAAAAACCATTGCATCCATAATCATCAGACTAATACCATTTAACTCCCTTAATGTTGTGTCTATGCACCAATGTCTCGAATGTATGATACAATCATATATTATAACATAATGTACCATATGTATATATATTATGACACAGTGCTGTGTACTCTGCATTGTGCACGCAATACTATGCACACTATACTATGCACACAATACTATGCACACTATACTATGCACACAATACTATGCACACAATACTATGCACACTATACTATGCACACACGCCGCATATTCTGTATACTCTACTCCTGCGTAAATCTTATACAATTTGAAATGTAGAGTGGCAATTTGTTGGTGGTAAGTAGATTGCTGAGAGACTACTGCCTCACTGGTCCAGTAGGGAACAAGATTAGTGTGATCAGCCTGAGCTAAGGACGTCTGTTTTTTGTAAAGCCTGTGCTCAGATAATGTCAAGATAAACAACACTGACAGACACGCAATATAATAAATTCCTCCTATTTTTACCCATGTTCTGTGGTATCAGTATGAAAGTTGAAATTATGATTCTTTTCTGCTGTGATATATAGGATGAAAGATCATTAAAAATATATAACATAACATAAACAATTCTCTCGATGTTTCGTGAAAACCCTCATTTTCTGTTTTCTACTGAATTCTAATTTAGACGTGAGGACATACAGTGAACTGTATTAGTATTTAAATAGTAACACATTGCTAAATGTTTAGGCTTCACACTGTTGTTACTTTAAATGTGAAATGATGCAATGACTTCAAGGTAAAAGAACTGGCTGTCAGAGGGATAGTTTCACTGCTATTGAATGAAGCGGAACAAAACATCTCATTTGTGGGTTCCAAAAGTATTTGGATTAATGAAAGGAGCGGCTTCATAAAGTGTTTCCCTCATGTCATCATGTTTACCTGTCTAGTACCTATTTAATTAAATAGATGACCCTTTAGATCATTAATAAGTCAATATAATAATAATAATAATAATAATAATATATTTTATTTGTATAGCGCTTTTCAAGGACCCAAAGTCGCTGAATATGGGAATATCAGGTGGTGCTATCCTAAATGCATCTAAAACACCAGTGACTGTTTTTTTGTGGTTGTGTGAGTGTTTTACATCCATGCAAAACCTTGTGCTACTGAGAGTTTGTTTATGAAAGAAATTGTTTGCATGGTGAGGAGTAACTTGGGATTACTATCAAGTAAGGCTGATTTGGGATCAGGTTCTATTGGTACGCGAGAGTCCTCTAGAAGTGTGACAAAGAAAACCAAACCACATCTTTAGTTGTCATTTTCCTTTCTAATATGCTTGGGGGACATCTCAGGATCCATAGCCAATCAATACTACTTGTAAAGAAAAAGGCAAGATTGTCTGCTCCACAGATAGGACCCTATTGAATTCATCCTTACCCAATCTGATCTGAGCAGGGCAACTACGGGAAAATTAAAATGAATAGAGAAATTGAATTATAGTCAGAGAAACAAAAATACCCAGAAATGAAATTGACTTCCAACATTCTGGAATATAACCATTATTTTGATCCATTAATTTGTGTTTTTTCAAAAGTGATTTCATTTTAAATTAAGAAGTGTAGTATACAAGATGGTACTGGAAAAGTTCAGACTTTGGATGCAAGTTGAGGACAAAAAATATGTTTCCCAAATTTTCCAAATGGTTGTGTTTAATTTACATGGACCATCAAATAGATAAGGAAAGCTATAATTATTAATTAATGAGTTTACATATTATGACCTAAACCTCCATTAACATTATACTAAAGGTGTTGTTCATCTTAATTTTCAGTAGAGGGTAGCACATGGCTTGTGCAGCTTCTATTGTGACAGACATTGAGAAGACCAAATAACACCACCTTTGTAGAAAATCTAAAGTTTGAAAGTTCGAAAGAAAATGCATGGTAAACTCACACCATGAATAAATCAAACCGGTTAAAAATAGACAGTTTTTGGATACATAAAAACAATGAAACCTTTATAGTGGCATGAATGAGGAAAGATATTTGGTCTGTATTTTCTTCCTATAGCGTGAACTGTTTTATAAAGTGCTTGACCCCAATGCACACAATTGCTAAAGTGTCAATCTCGAATATCTGTGAACATTTTCATTTAAATAAATGTCTGCATGTTCAGCTGCTCAAATGCCACTGGAGTGCACGCCTTCAGTGTGCCATCATTTATCAATACGTAACATAGTGTTTATTAATAGCTTTGTAATGATTTAATAATGTATTGTTAATGTTTTATAAAGGATGAATTAACTAACTAATGCATTGTAAATGCTTTATAGTGTGTAGTTATTATAAAGTGTAACTTGTTTTTTAATAATTTATATATCTATATATATTGCTATAAATGCATTTGTCTGACACCCATTGGCAAAGGTGAATCTCTTGTGCAAACATTTTGTCCATCAAGCTAATAAGTTGAATATTTTGATATATATACACGTAGTCAGGCTATATCCCATTCCCTTTTACAGATACATTCTGCACCATAACAGTGCACCTATGTTTATATTAGATAGAGAACACGACCTTAAAAATGGGACAGCACAGTAAAATACATCCTACAAATACCTATGCAGCATTTGCGTAAAGTGTGCTCTGGCAACATGGCATGCCTATGGTTACAGATGATGAGGTATAGTGAATGCCCAGCAGAACACTGGACCGGTGTAACATCAGGGTATCATAGCCCACCGAAAAGGATAAAACGCATCAACAAGTATGAACATTAAAGAGCACAGAAAGAATTCCTTAACTGAATGTTGTCTAGCGTGCTTAAGACTTACGCTGACAAGGTCTGTGGTAAGGTCTGTGGTGGGGTGTGGCATTGTGCATGTGTGCAAACATTGCAGCAACATTGCTTAACAATATAGTTTCCCCATTTTTATGTAGTTTCTGTCTTCAATCTGCGCTACATTTTAATTTGGACAGGTCAGACCTGTTTCTCCACTAACACAGGCTATATCCGAGATGACGACATCCAGGTACTAGAACGTAGCCTACATAGAACCTGCTCCTTTACCGGAAGTCAGTAGTTTGTGTTGGTCGTCTACAGGTGAGAGCGAACCTTTTTACAGCTCGCAACAGTCGGTTAAGGATTCAAATTTTCAAACAAACGCAAAGGCAACTGTTAGCCCGAGATATTTTCACTTCTTACGTATTTTTGTATTTAACTCCGGAAGCCTTTATTTAAAGTATAGTCGGACGCGGCCTTGAGGAATACAAAGGGCTGAAGTGACGGGCAGACATGCTAGTCCGCGGATTGGTTTCGGTGTCTTTGTTGTTTTACGCAGCAACAGGTGGGTCATGTTTTTTTTGTTGGTAAATGCCTTGGCTATAGAATAGGCCTACTTATTATTATTATTATTATTATTATATGCCCATTTGTGGGCCAGTCATCTTGGAAAAGTTATTATGATTAAACCTTCTTGTTTCTTCAGGATGAGATATTTTAATTTGTCGTAGCCTGACTTTACTTAATGAAACGTTTTCAGCAGCTGTGCTGCGTCTTCCTGACAATTTCTCGATGTCAATCGAACACACGGTACAATAGAGGCCAGATAGAACCGAGTAGAATAAGTTCTAGAATATTTGTTTGCTGAGGGCAGTCGTGTTCAAAGTGGCAGAAAATGTGAGGTTCAGTTTTGGATGTGCAAAGGCTTAATCGTTCCACTTTGTTAGCTTCAAGACAGTGTATGACGGCAGTGTCAGGTTTCTATGTTCTCCGCATGTATTATTGATGGAGGCCTATAGAAGTCTGAGTATAGAGTGTTGGGGCCGCTGGGGGCCAATGTTCAGGAACGCTTTTACAGTCCAGAACGTAATATTGTTATTCCCATGGGTTTGGCTTAGATTTCATTAATATTTGTGAAGAAGAGACAAGGTGGTAATTGGCAGTGTCATCAAGAGACAGAAAATGAAACTACGCCAACAATAACAACTAATTGGAGACTTTTTATGGGCACAAAGCCGCCCTCCCGTTCAGTTGTCAATTGAGTAGCTCTTGGACTATATCGGTTGAGAACATTATTTAGGATGTCTTGTCTCCTAGCTGATACACACTTTATCTTCACGTTTACAAATCGTGACTCTCTTCCCTGCATAGGCTGAGAGCGTTTGAATTTTGTTTATGGGTGTTCTTTGCCTGTTGAGAATGAGGAGAATGTTTTTAATTGTTCATTGTTCTGCTAATAGCCTGTTGTACTTATAAATTAATTTTGACTTTAAGACCACAGCTCTTTGCCTGGCTGAATCATTGTCATTTTGTGCTGCTATATTCATATTAATGGTAGATGTATAGTATTATTAGATGAGTCTATTTTCAAGTAATACAGCACTAGAAGAGATGGGCACAAATAAACAACAACTTCCTTCAGACATTTCCTATATCACTGGTTTCACCACGAATGTGTCTAATTGGTATGTTGTAGTCTATTTCTATACAAGATATGGCATTTCCAGTAAAAATGAAATTCAGAGGATTCAATGTGGTAGACAAGATGAGATAAATCAAAGAATGTTGGGTGGAACTAAAATCTTAAAATACATGCTTAATACTTGGTAGCTTCTACATCCAAAAGTTATATATAACATCCATTTTATATATTTATTTATATATTTATAATCCGAGTTCTGCCTTCCAAACTGGGTTGTTTTTGACTTTGTAATCAGCAACTCGTATAAATCACCGAATCTGCCGCATGACTTGAAATCCCTACAGTGTGGGGTTAAAGTCAGGTGCTATCAGAAGTGTTTTTGGAACTTGTTGCATTGAGTCATTTAAATGCTGTGTCCTGACCCAGTGACTTTCTGTGTGCGTGGTTAATATCTTACCCTGAAAGCCTTTTTATCTCTCCACCCCTGAAACTCGCCCAGCAGCCATGCAAACAAGAACGTTCTCTGGTTTCATTTTACACTGCCTTCATCTGGTCAAACCTTAGGGCCAAACCAAAACTATTACCTTGCAATCCTAGCTCAGCTGTTTTCTTAGACTCCACCCATAGGAAAAGCCAGGAAGGCATATTGGCAAGTCTGACTTTCATTGAAATACTTTTTTCTGACTAAATGAGCCTGTGTAGGCAGCAGAAACGTTTATTTTATAAAATAACCATTATTAGCAGGCATAGAAATGCTAAATGTGTCTCTAAATTATCTTTATGGTAAATTAAGTGACAGAGTACGGATTAAGTATGGAGACTTAGTAGGCTACAAGGTAGTACTTTAATGCTGTACCTCTAACAGTGGTGTGGTGTCCTATTATTATACTTGGGATGTGACTGGTCAGTGACTGCATACTCCAATGATTTAGTTGTACACAGTTGCTTCTGTTCTGACAGGGCCCCTCAGGCTGCTTAATGGATTTCCACCAAGAATCATTTAAGGTTTCGCTGTGTTCTGGCTCAGCAGAGAGGAATGAAACACACTTTGTTTGGCCACACCCAGAGGCTTGTCTCAGAGGAGGGGTGTGTTCTAGAATGTTTTCTACACATGGGCAGTATGCCTCTGTGCATCATACATTATTCTTCACTTTAAAACCATTTTTTATGTGTATAAATTCACTCTGTATATGTTGCGACTGCACATTGTGTATAATCTTGTGTCTCTTACTTCTACTTGTGCCTAGTACATGTACGTTATGTCTGTCTATTTTGCTGCAACGTTACAGTATATGCTCCAATTTAGTGTTGTGCCTTACAATTAAACTTTATTCTGATTCTTAATTTCTGATGCTCTTTTCAGTATTGTGGATGTCTAGCTCTACTTAATTTAGTTTCTGTTCACATGAAAACAATTATTTAGGTACTGACATTTAACATTTTACAGAGTCAGTATCTTACTGCAGATTTAAAATGGTAATCTTGAAGATATCTGTTTCATTCTCTTTGGCGGCACCTATGGCTAAAAGTGGTAATTGCAGGTGTGTTTAACTAATGGCCCTTTTCCACCGCATAGTACCTGCTTAACTCAACTCTACTCGCCTTTTTTGGTTTTCCATTGGGCATAGTACCCAGATAGTACCTGGTACTATTTTTGGTTTCACCTCCGTCGAGGTTCCAAGCGAGCTGAGGCAATACCAAAATATGACGTGAAAACACTGCAGACTACTGATTGGTCAGAGAGAATCATCACTAGAATCGCTAACGCTTAAGGCTCAGCGTTGTCTAACCGCTCGTTCAATCCAGTATTGTAATAACTAGTACTAACTACCCTTGAAGCATATGTGAACATAGCCTATATAAGTGGCGAATTTACGTTCAACTACTGTATCATGGTCTTGTTGGTCTCGTTTACATTTTGTAATTTGTGTTGCTCGCCGCTTTGCAAATCAACATTCACCAGGTCAGCTTTAAATTGGCTAAAGCTTTTGCTTGTGTTTATCGTCAACCTCAGTTCTGTAATTATCGGTCGCTATGGCTATTTATTTTACATATTCACAATCTAACGCTAGCGGTCTGTGTACATTTTTATAGTTTGTTTATTGGATTAAATCCAAAGTGTCATAAACGAGAAAACGACTTGTATTTTCGTTTTTTTTAACTAGTCGAATTCACATCATCTACAAAACCAAAATAGACCAAACCAAAATAAACCGTGGCAGAAATGAGAAAGGTGTGTCAATAATTTTGGCCAGTGACAACAACCCATTTTACCTGCTTTGTCTTTCTCTAGTATATGCGTCGCTGTGACAACCAGCTACAGTGAGGGGTTACTATCTGCAGTGTAAAACGAAGTACCTGGTACCAAAAGCGAGTCGAGTCGAGCCGGTACTATGCAGTGGAAAAATGCCTTAACTGTGCTGCTTGTGACTTGAACGCATGGTGGGAAAGTTGCCACAGACACACAGTTCTTAATACTCATAATACTGCAAATGCAAGGGCTTTCATCAGTGGGCCATAGGCTCAATCACCTTTGTGTTACCACATTCGGCGATAGATAGTGACTTAACAGACATTTATTTAAATGAAAATCTTTGAGATTACCACTGATGTCCATTTCATTTAATGAATTATTTTCTCATTTAAATTGCTCACTTTTTACTGTCCATCACCCTCCCCAGATGTGAGCGCCTTTACAGTCACAACCACCAATGCAAACGTACGGGTCAAAGAGAATGAAGGTGAGTCCTGAGAAATGTTGTTGAATGTTAATGCACAGAGGATATTAATGACTATTAAATTCATTAATAAACATATATACTGAATCTAAGCAGAACTTTATGTCATTTAAAATCACAAAAATTGGCGATTTATTAAAAAAAAAAGAAAGAAAAAAAGACTAGACATAGTGAATTGACATAATGAATTGAAAAATGAGGAATGAATAGATCAGATAGGACATTACCATATCACAAATGCAGCAAAATCAACAAGGTCATGTAGTTATACATGCTTTGGGGAAAATCGTCAAACATTATGAACCCATCAAACATTAACATTACGTTAAATGGTCACATATCACAAATCACATATGCAGCACTTTTTCATTTACCAAATTAAAAACTTTAACTGGGTGAGGCAGAGGAGTTTTTTCTCGTAAGTTTTGCTGTTACAGTACGCAGTTGCTGTTTCACAGCATATTAATTGTGCAGCTTCCCCAGTTTTTGGAGCAGGTCATACAGTTGATTGTGGTGGATGTTGCATATCCCTCACTAGTTGCACTGCAGGGTGCTCTTAAATACTTTAAAAGTTTTAAAGTGTTTTCCATGATCTTCAAGGGTTGTTTTTGGATCCAGTCGTGGATGCTTATTTATTCAAGGAGCCTACTAAAAGAACTCCACTATATTTAAAGCATGGTCTGATGACGGTTATGTAGACAAACGTCTGTTGCCAACCAAAATGAAAACAAGCCTCCCGGCTTCCCACACATTTTAATTTCAATTTGATTGAATTTGTTTTAAGGCCACTTCCTAATTGTTGCATGTCATTCTCTGTTGAAAATATTTTGCTCATATTGAAATGTAATGTCACAAATACCGACATAATTGGATAGCTAAACACTACTTTTACAAGTTATTTGCTGTTTTATGTATGTCTTTTGTAATGTCTTTAAACACTGGAGTTTAAGTAAGTAAACTTTTATAAAGCGCCTTTCAAAGCAAAAGTAATTTAATATTCCTGCATTTTTAGTTGTGGACTAATAGCTTTATTTGTATAACACTTTTCTAAAATAAAAGTGCTTCTCAAGTTGAAAAAGGTCATACAAAGTGATCTAAAAGATGACACAGCCTAAGCTCTTTGGGAGGGCATTTCAGAGGGTAGGTTCCCTAACAGCAAAGGCTCCTTTAGTTCAAAATCAAGATTAAGGGATGACCAAAAAGGCCTCTGCCAAGGGATCTAATGTTACACTCAAGATACATAAGGGGTCAAGAGGTCAGAGATATAACTGGGGGCTAAATCTATCTGTGTTTTAAAAGTGATCAGCAAAATCCTAAAGTAAATTCTGAACAGGTGAACAGCTTAACGACTGACTAGTGGAAACTGCTGAGCATTCTGAACTCTTCAAAAATATGTGAATACACACAATATTGAAATTGTCAAATTAATTCTTGATTGTATCTATAAAACATGTCTATATATGTTTGGTACATATTACATGGGACTGGAAAACATTTTTGCATAGTTGTATAACAAATGTTGTAATTGCAGGGGCTGACCTTACATGCTCTCACTCAGCTGACTTCGGTCAAGACGCTAGAGTTGAGTGGAAGTTTAGTGACCTGAAGGGCTCACAGACATATGTCATATTTGACGGGGCACCCACACGTAAGTTAATTCACGGCATAAATTCGAGAACGTTCACAGAATTATTTTAGATCTAACGTTTACGTTTATCATGCCAGCATTTTTGTCATGTAGCCTTAAAATGCACCATCCACTGCAGATCATTAATGTTTGAGGGTTTCATTTTTGTTTCAACTATTTTTCACAGAACAGTATTCTGGCAGAGTAACAACATTTGGTGGTACCGTGAGATTCAACAAGGTCACCCGTAAAGATAACGGGGAATATGATTGCGAAGTGTCTGGCAGCGGCAAGTTTGGTGAAGTCAAAGTGAAGCTAACTGTTCTGGGTAGGTATTAAAGCATTAGTAATATATCCTTCCATTCATAATCCATTCAGACTTGTGTATTATCATCATAAAGGCTTTAAAAGATGTATAATTTATGGAATCAAGTCAAATTGTCTTTGTCTCTAGTTTCTGTACTGTAGTCAGGGTAGTGTAGCTCTGTATGCAAGTCAACCAGGAGCTAAATTTATGTCATTGGTGTGTCCTACAGTGCCTCCATCTCCACCTGTGTGCAGGATCCCCACGTCAGTGACAACAGGCAGGCGGGCCGTCCTGTCCTGCTATGATAACGAAGGCTCACCTCCTCCCACCTACAAGTGGTACAAAGGTGGCACCCTCCTCCCTGAAAATCCCAGCCAGTTTCCTGCCTTCAGGAATGCCAGCTTCAAGATAGATCCTGTGAATGGCAATCTGGTCAGCTACTCATCATCGCCCCCCACTGTGTCTATCGGGCCTGCACAACAGTAGTAATTGTTGGCCTTTTTAAATAATCTATATACAACACACACACGTATTTGAATTGTACAATGTCTGTCCCCTTAGGAGTTTTCCTCTGCAACCAAGATGGACTCAGGAGAGTATTACTGTGAGGCTGTCAATGATGCTGGTCCTGCTCAGCGTTGTAAGGCTATGAAAATGGAAGTCCGTAAGTGCCCTTTTCAGTCATGTGAATCAAGTAATTGAATGCAAGTAGTGATAATCTTTAAACCTGTTTCAGTTTGCGGAGTGCAGAGCTAAAACACTGCAGAGTCAACAAACTGGTTTGGCTATGCATGTCAGCAGGAACCACCAAAAGGCCTCTTATGACATTAGAGATTTCTCAATACAGTCTCAGTCCCTGTCTGCAACCTGTGGCAGTGTCAATTAAATTCCCTCCAATTTACTCAATTCAAAAATTAAATCGGAACTGCTGTTCATATAATGTCTCTATAGATTTTAAATATGAACCAGTTTATGATATACCTTTTTTCAGTTTCTGAATTTTTTTGAGAGAGTCTAGGATGTTTAATCATCTTTTTGGTGATAATCAGCTCAAATTGTGATACCTTATGTGTATTTTCCACACATTGTTCTTTTAAGGTGATTTGAATACTGGTGGCATTGTTGCTGGGGTCATAGTGGCTCTCCTGCTGCTTGTCTTACTGGGACTTGGCCTTTGGTATGCCCACAAGAAAGGATACCTGCCCAGTGAGTGTACAATTTTATATTCAAATTAATTTCATTAATAGCAAATACTGTGACAATCAATATACCAATATTGGGTATTGAAATTATATATCACAAACATGGTGCCTTTGAAATTATTTATCAGGAATTGAAATAAGATATTCGGCCATTTACAAAAGAAAATGTAAATTGCTGCATGGATGACCGTACAGCAGTGCTGCAGGAAGGAATGGCTAAAACACACCATCCTTATGTTATCAGTTCAGCGCCATCTCTTTTCACTTTTAGATAAATAGTAACTATAAATAACCCACTATGCAGGCTACATATTTCTCTTTGAATGTAATATTTTTGTAATTGTATCTTTTTATGTCAATGTCCAAGACATTGTTTTTCATTTAGGTTGAATAATGTAAATTAGTCTTCAGAGATACCATTAGTGCTCACCACAAGTTGCTTGAAAAATGAAAGCCTATTTTATATTGTACATTAGTAGACATAATAGAAATGAAATGCTTTAAATAAGTTATATTTTGGTAAAAAGTGATGTTTACCTTGTACGCATCCTCAATGATTCAGCTTGGTCCCAGTGACATAAAACATCTTCTACATGAGAGAAAATACCAGCTGTCAAGTAGAGTAAATGGAAAGCAAACTGGAGATATGTGTCAAGACATTTACTGACTTTGTTTTGTCTGCTCCCACCCCACCCTCTTTACAGAAAAGACTGAAAGGTAAGCACATCCTCAGTTGAAGCTACCAAACGTGTGTTAGCAGATTATCCATTCACAGTACATTTTGCCTGCTTATTGAATTACATCACACATACGGTTATCTGATTGGTTGTGATTGGGTTTTTCACAGTAAGCCAAAACCCTCTGTGGTCTACCAGCCCACATCCTTGTATAGCGGTGGCGACGATGGAGAAGATGTAAGTTTGAGCCAGTCTCTCTCAGCCTAAAACTTTTTTTTGTCTTTCCATGTTTTATAGAATTTAATGTCTTGAGTTTGAGGAGTATTATTTGAGAGAAATTCCTTGTAACAGAAATGTTCCCGCTAAGGTGTTTGATGTTCCTATCTCAGGGGGAATTCAGACAGAAGTCGTCTTTCGTGGTATAGCCTGCAGAAATGTCCGGAGTCTCTAGCAACATTCACAACCGGCGAACGCCTTTTAATTCTCTCTGGGTACATTGGAAATGCTTGTTTTTACTTAACTTTTAACCATTTTCAACAGCTAATGTTTTTAGATACTACTAACAGGTAGTTTTTATAGATCTATGAAGTCTGATTGTTGACCTGTATTCACTTTCATGATTCAATGCCTCAATGTCAGTGCCTTAAATTTATCAACTTCTTTGGATAAAACTACAAGGTTTTGGGAATTATTTTGCTAAGGACAAGTAAGAGAACATTGCGAATGCTTACAGTAACATCTTTTGTGCTGCACCAATATTTGTCAATAGAACAAGCTGTGATAAAGGGGTCTCTGGTCTTTCATTTTAGCCTTAGAAATTGTGCTGTGATTAGTTGTGTTTTGAGTTTACATGCTTTCTGATAATGCGACTATTTCACAGTTATTCAAAAGAATTGCTCATATGTGAACCCCTCAAATGGTTTATAGTAACTCAACTGACCCCAATTGGATTGAAATTTCAAACGGACCAGAAACAGACCAAATCCATTGATCATCCTTTCTGATGAAAGAAAATTATTGGTTCTTCCCAGTGACCCATTAGTGTAATTAGTGCAATACCAATATTGGGGTCAATATTTGTATTAAATGTAAAAAATCTCAGTACATTATAAATCTTTGTCATTAGGATTTTAGATGTGTGGAGAGTTACTAAAAGTAGTATAATTGGCAAGGAATATTTGATAAATGTAGGCATTCGGTCTGCAACCTCACAATGTTTTTTCGCATAACGTGATAATGATGAGATGTCTTTTGTATGGTACTTTGGTGAGATAAATCTTTTCTCAGGCCCACATTTCTCATTAGAGTTGAACAGTTACTTCAGTTTGGGTAGATAATCCAGTTGCAGCCTCGATGCAGATGTCACTGACTCAGACATTTTGTATGATTGTTTCTGATGTATTTTTATTTTGAGCTTAGTTTTAATCAAACTCCATTGCTTTGTCAGTCACCTGCTTGTACAATCTCTCTCTTTAAGTTTGATCAAATTATGATTCACTGAATAATGAAACCATGTACACTTTTGTAATTTGAATCAACCTGAAAACGGTAAATGGTAGTTGTGGCCCTACTCTGACTGGCCAACTAACAATTCTAAAAACTTTGTTTCACTCATGGCTATTGTAGAAGTTGGCTTTATGAAAACGGTATACCTGTGATTGTCAAAAGTAACTTGATGGGCATAAAACTGCTTTAACATGGATTTATATTTACTTCAGGATGTCTTGACTTTTCTAGTGTATGTATGTTTGTGTGTGTGTGTGTGCGCAAGTGTGTGTGTGTGTGTGGGGGGGGG
>OMKK01033264.1:25661-38916 GCA_900302305.1 Polymixia japonica | reverse complement strand
TGTGTGTGTGTGTAAATATGCTGGCTCTTTCCTCACCTTTCTCAGCTCAACTGTCACTTCATTTCGATGTCTTCTCATAGTCTGTAACAAAGGAAAAGTATAAATGATGAGAAACATTTTACACCAACATTTTAAGCAGATCAAACCTATAAGGAGGGGGCAAATCATGTACAAATCACAAACATGCATTTTAACTTATCACTATTTTGTATCTCCTGACTTTAGAAAAAATTTGTAGCCGTTTCGATAATGACTGATTTGGTACTGAATTCATAGGCTCATTTGAGCTAACCGTTATGCTTGCTTGATCTCTTAAATGAGACCCTCCCCCTTTTCCCCTCTATTGTCATCTAAACCACTCTCACCTTACTGTGACCTCAGAGTGTCACCGCCAAAAAAATTCCAACTGAGGAGATTCTACAGACTCAGATCAGATCAGTCAAGGTACACACGGTTTTGTTTTTTCTTGACGCCCCTTGTCTTTGAATAAGCTGTTCATTTGTTTTTAAAGAAACAAGTGTAATAATAGTAACAGAGATGTAATGGCTAATTAATTAGTAATAATTAATTGAGAACTGTATCAAAGATTGAATTAAGCCAGCCCCAACTAATTAGTATACATAAACAAAAAGCTTAATATTTCACATAACAACACAAGCATCAACTTGTAACCGAATCTAAGTTTTGCATATGAAATCTATGGGCTAGTTGCTAAGTTGGAAAACAGTACAAGGGACAGCAGACTGTTTGCCTAATTCATGTGTTTGTGTGTCCAGTGGATTTCAAGTCCATCCAGAACAGTTTGAGGTGGTCTCAGATCTTGTGACCGTTTGCAGTGGTTCATATTGCCTACCTAAATAGCCCCTTACGTAATCTGGGCCAGTCATAACTCTAACTCAGGAGGCTGAGGAGGAGAGGTGTCTCCCAACCGCTACAGAAGTACACAGTCATGCCACCTCACTGACCAGTAGAATTAGCAAAGGTTTCTTCTCCAGCGACAGGACATCATACAGCATACAATGATTCAGGCTGACTGTTAAATCAAGAATCAATGCAGAGCCACTACAACTAAATAAGCTCAACTCATGTAGTCTAGACCTAATTGTTTGATACTGTTTTTTGTACCAGCCCAATAGACTACTAAAACTAGGTACAGGTACAAAACTACTAAAACTAGGTGACTAGAAGGATAACGTGGCCAAAACTCACCATAGGGTCGCAGTTAGGGTCAAACAATATGGACAAAATATCATATTGTGAATACTGCAAATATCGATATCATATTGCGATATCGATATGAAATTAATATATTGTTCAACCGTAGTAGCAGTGAACATTCTGATCCAAAATATCTGAACAATGACACACTGGAGTAGGCAAGTCCAATTACATGCCTGTCTGCAATTCCAAGGCACGGAAGCTATGTGATACTTCAGTGTTAACTGGCTTGAGCAATCACAACCCTAACTGCCTATCACATGATGTCCGGTAAAACAACAGCAAGGAGCACAAGGCTGCAGAACATGAATTATAGAGGACTTTCCTGCTCGCCACACTCAAATCTGTTTATTTTCATGTAAAAAACATACAGCAATGTGTTATAGCAAATGTTTAACTGACCTTAGGCTAGTAAAGCCCAAACTTTCACATTTCCTGCAGTTGTCAACTTCACCAACTTTAGAAAACTTATATTCATGGACAGGCTTCTGAGAAAACCCAAGTCAGTCCCCAGAGATGCCTGAGATAACAGCAGGAATGCAGTTGGCCATGTCTGTCTGTCATAGTAGTAGCCATGTGCTTGTCACATAGGCTCTCTGTTTCAAAACAACTACCAGTGAGTGATGAGTCTGTTTTTGGGCACTTGATGGTGAAATCTAAATCAACAAATTGTGTACTAGGGAAGGCTGTTACTGGGCTTTTGCCTATAATTAGATATACATTAGGACACAACACACGTGTGTTTCTTTGCAGGTAAACCCTCTTTTGTCTCAAATATAGAGTAACTGTATAAAGATAGACAGTTATAATTCATTTGAAGGTCAATACCTAGCAGTTATAATTAATTTGAAGGATATGTCAACTAGGTATACCTGATTGAAGCATAAACAGTCCACTCGCTGTGTAGGCCTATTTCTACTCAATAATATAACCTACCAACATCCATCAGATATTACAACGTTACACCTGTTAGTTTGATTATGTCTATTCGGTGGTTTAACCTGAACATTTTTATAGAAATATTGTAACGTTAGACAAGTTGCAGTAGTTACAATATTGCTACAAGCTACCCGGTGTTAGCCACGTTATTCCAGAGATTGATTGAAATCACAACATGTAGATTCACGACTATGACAATGTTCGGCGAGGTATTCCTCATCAGTCACATCCAGATGGGCTGTAAATTGAGGTCACAGCATCACTGTCGGTTATCTCGTTTCTAGCTTGGCTAACAACTAGCTAGCGTTAGCAGCTTTGCTTTACTAACCTTAACGTTACCAGCTAGCTTATTTGCTTGGTAACGTTAGCCAACAAGGAGGGGCTGGGTCTGGCTAGGCTGGCTGTGGACCAAAGCTGTTCAACATGAATTGATTTGTTGCCGAGCAATGTCAGATGAAGGAGGAATCAAACATTACGAGGTACCGTTCGTTAACGTCAGCTAACCAACTATCTAGCAAAAACCAAGCTTCTGAGGCTCGCCAGGGGCCCTGCCTCGCTGGTCACCGGTGTTGTGTCGAAATTTTACCCCAATAGATTTCCACTCCCCTTCGCGCTCAGGCGAACCTAGCTGACATTAATTAGCGATACCTCGTACGGTTAGATTCCTCCTTAATTCAACGTCGCTTGGTAACGAATCAATTAAGATATAACAGCTTGGTCCACATTCAAGCGAAAGGGAGTGGGAATCTGGCAGGGGGTTGCAATTTCGGCACAACACCGGCCCACTGCTGCTAACATCTGACGTTAGCTCAGCAGCTAGCCTGTGAGCTAGCAGTGACAGCAGTATCTGTCCATAAACCCTGTCGATTTCGACGCTTCAATTTTGGGATTAGTAACTACGATGTAATCTGGCCTGCTGCTTGATTGATGGTGTTCGTGACGTAGCAACCAAAACAGCCACAAGACTACGGTTAAAAATACAAGGTGAAGTCTTAGTGTAGGTAGGCCAATGGCGACTTTTGACGGCGAACTCGCCGAGATAGCTATGTTAACTTTAGCTGGCTAACCCGTTAAGCTAGCAGCCGGGGACGGGCTCCCCAACGAGGCCCGAAAAGACTGCCGTTTTCTCCATAAAACAAACGCGACCGGTCGTATATACCGTCGGGTCGAGGTGGCAGCTTACCTCGACATCGCGTCCCTTATTTTTAAAGCTTTTGATGCGGTGGTTTTCCAAGCCGGCGTTTTCTGCCATGGCTGTACAGGGTTTAGCTATTACTCCGGCTTTCGGGATCTCCGTGAAAGACGAGGCTTAGTGGCTCCTCTGCTGATGGGTCCAGAAAGGGGGGAGGAGGACGTAACAGATCGCAGAGGGAGAGGAGGAGTTCTGCATACCTCCTGTATGGGCTGTCCTGATTTTCATGGGATCCTCGACGCAGTAAGAATACATGCTTCTATGATTAACGTTAATTAGAATTGACATATAAAGTGTACTTTATACACACGTCGAAACTATGCACTGAAATAATCATCGGCATAATAACGGTGAGGATTTGCTATGGTGGTATGTATATGTATATATAGAGATAAAAGACATGCCATGGTGTGGTTATACAAGATGTTTGAAGTGAACCAATTATTCAGACGAAAGGATGCCCCACAGACACAAAAGTTTAATGAATCGACGTATTTGGACTTGCTTGTACAATCACATCATTAGTGCAAACAAAGATTTGATATATTAAAGGACATTTTTACACTTCAGTAGTGAATATGCTGTGCCAACATATTTTGACAGATTGACATTATAGAACCACTTTATCTCAAATCAGAGAGACTCTAGACTAGTTTACTGATATTAATAAATAGCCCATAAAAAGATATGTCAAAGACAAGAAAAACATAATGCTGAAACAAAGGCTGTTCACAGAAGGAATTTAGAAATGCTTGAACTTGCACATTTATGTCAAATATTAATGCAATATTTCACTTTGGTACGTAATTTTTCCAGCACCCTTGTCTCCACTAAACTCCATTAAAAGTCAATCTTTGATCAATTCCAAATGGGAAAAATCATCTCTTGAAAGTGAGAAGATATAATATGGGAGGTCAACTGTTATAGCGCTTTCCTCGCTAAAGTTTGTACACGTTAAAGGAAGCAAAACGAGTAAGTGAATGATAGCACTATAAGTAACTGGAATGGTTAACATTGTCGACTGAGCCTTCCACAATACACAAAGGGATACATTTGCCGAAAAACGACAAATGTTATACCAAAAGGGTAATATCACTTTTAAGCTATGAATCAAATAAATATAAATAAATTTGGGGTCTATGCCAACATGTATGTATAACATTTAAGTTGAAAAAAAAAAATCACCTTCCATAATCAGACACATTACTCTAAAGCCTGTTAATAAAAGATGGCTTCCTGTCCTGATGAATGGGAACCGTTTACCATTGCACCAAGGTGCTGTCTGGCCGAAAGAGAACATCTATGCACAGATGAAAATCTAAGCAATCAAAAGAAGGTTTCAGTGTATGCAGAATGATTATTACTGAGACAAAGCAATAAGTAAAAGACTTAAGCACACACTCTTAAGGCCCCATCAAAGTTGACCAGCGACCAGGAATCCCCACTCTGTCATGGATATCTTTCTAACTTGAATCAAGAACAGCAGCAAAAAGACAGAGCAATCAGGGATAATGAAACAGAGCCATTCATGCCAGACATAATGACATGATCCAATCAATGTCAAACTGTATAGTCACAGAGGGTGCTATGGGATGTAGGCTGTGTGAATGCATGGATGTTAGGAGAGGAGGAGGAGGAGGAGGAGGAGGAGAGGTGGGAACTGAGACGCTGCTTTAGAAGATTTGTTGTTCGAACAGGATCTTCTCGAAGCCTTGTGGAGCTGTGTGGTAGAAGTCACTAAACTGGCAGTCTAAGATGGCACTGTCATCAACTGGAACAACAGGGAAGAAAAAAAGCAAAGAACATTAACTATACTTCACTTTTCACTCATGCATTTCAATTACAAATTTTGACTTGGAATTCATTGTTGGTTCACTGATTGATTGACTGATTGCATCCAAGGTACTCCCCCCACTGTTGTTTTCCATTGTACATGGGGTCCTTGGTTCCTACCATTAAGTTTAATGAGCCTTCAATTAGCCTTTCGTCTTAACATTGTTTAACTGGCAATTATCAAGATCAGGTGTGATGGCAGCAGAGATATATTTGGGCTCCTTAGTTAACTCAGTGCTTCAAAATCAAGTCAATCAATGACCTAAAAATGTAATTTAACCACTTAACCACAGTACTACATCAGTGTGTCTGCAATCTTCTGTAAGTTAAATTAGTTCTGCAAGACTTTTTTTTTAATGCCAGTTAGAATGAAATATAAGACCAGAAAATATGATTAAAGATGGTAAGATTTCTTTAGGATCTGCATCCACCCTGTAAAACAAAGTTAGGCTTCCAATGAAAATTTGACATGAAAAACTTGTGAGCTCTAGGTTAACCGAGGTTAAAGAAATTTGGTGTTTTTTTTGTAGGTTATATCATTTTAGTTTGATAATTCACTCAAATGTGGTTAGACTGACTTTTGTTCCAACTATTAAGGCAACTGCTCTAAAGGATGATGATAGAAAATGAGTGATAATATATTTTTATACTGTCACCAGTTATCAGTTAAACACTACATATCATAAAACAAGCTTTGGGTCAACATGACATATCCCAAATGAGCATAAACAATTCTTGTAGAGGTGAAAGTGGAACATGTCCGCCGAAATGTCACTGAATTTCAGTATCCAAATATTCTCTATGCCATAGGAAAATTCCATTTGCATTAGTAAACAACAAACAATTTGACCAATGTCCCTTAGAAAATAATAGTTTTTCTTGTCCCTTATATGAGCCCAAATATTGTCATTGGTGTTGCTCTAGGTCAGTGGTGGGCAATCATGTGCCATGGAGGTCTAAGAGTATGCCAGTTTTCATCCCAACCAAACACTACTCCAGCCAATTTCATTGATTTGCATACCTTCAACCAGAGACGGAGGAACCTTTTAGTTAAATCAGCTTGTGTAGTATTTGGTTGGCCCCAAGTGGCACATATTTGCTCACTACTACTACTACAGGGCTGGACATATTAGACTCCAAGTTAATTGGCATATGTTTTCATAAAAACCTTTTAATGTTAATCGACATGGGCTGAGCTATTGAAGGCCATAAGAATAACCTATTCGCCTGCAAAGTAAGACCTGGGTGAAAGTGTACAAATAATGCCCTCTAGTGGACAACAAATGTAAAAGCTGTTACCAAACTGTCCAAAAACAAACCTGGGTCAACTCACCATAAACTACAGGGTACACAGTGCCTCGGATCCCTGAAGCAGGACAATGCATGTTCTTCCCATTCAGATACAAATTCAGCTCCACATGATCATATGTGATGCCCTGAGAAATGTGAGAAAAAACCACAAATATGAGCCAAGTGATCATACATTAAAAAATAATCTATCAACTGGGCACTACCGTAAACTTCAAAGGTGTGTTGACATGTTAAGTTCCCTGGAATGATGTCTAGCTCAGTAAGAAGACCACACATCTTTTGATGCTTTAAGCAGATAATGAAATGCGGACAGCTCAAGTAGACAGTGAAAGATAATTAAAGGAATAATTCACCCAAAATGAAAATTTCTATATTTATTCATTATATACTCACCCGCCATGTCAGTCCGGTGAAGTTTGTATGTACATAAAACGCGGCAAGTGAGCTTGTGAATCCATCTCAGCCTTCTTCAACACTTCAACAATGGAAGTGAATGGTGACGGCCTCTTTAGAGTTCGAATACCGATATTTACAGCCGTATTTAATCAAGTCTTCACTAAAATTGTTATTTACGAAAGCATTCATGCTGGCACGCAGCCACCCGGTGTGTTCGCCCTCTGATTGACATGAACACACTGGTTAGCGTTGTAAAGCACTTTTGGTGTAAACACAGAAATGGGTGTGCACACCAGCATGAATGCTTTTGTAAAAGACTTGACTAAATACTGCCGTAAATATCAGTCTTTTGGACTTGCAGTGCAATTGTTTGGCTTCACAACACTTGGATTATTCTGCACAAGCAGTTAGAAGTAATTTTATGGTCATTTTTTTGCACTTGGAATACACCGTTCACCACCGCACCACCGTTCACTTCACCGAGAAGGCTGAGATGGAACTTTACAAGATCACTTACTGTGTGTTTTATGGACATGAAAAAACTTCACCAGAGTTTCGACTGACATAGGGGTGAGTAGATGATGACTATTGTCATTTTGGGTGAACTATTGCTTTAATCTGAAGACGTTGACTAAGATTCTTTGAAATCACAGTGTCTGAGGCCGCAAAATCTAGCATCTTTAATCTAAAGTAGTGAGTGAGAAGCTATAAAATATTTCTGTACCCTCTGGAAAGATGGTGGTTGCTAGATATTAAGTTCTAAATGTCACTGGTCACTGTAACCTTACTTTAGATGTTATTTCAACAGTTTGAAATAACCAGTCAACCAAGACTAATAGTTCTCTAGAAAGAACAATTAGCTCATTGTTACACTCACCACAATGTCACCTTCCTGAGGAAGGCTGTTTGCAGGCAGACGGTTCTTCTCCTCATTATTGTGGTACACTGACCCATCATGCCTCAGGACTAGGCTGTTTGTGTCTCTGCCCAAAGGTACTTGATTAAGATTCACTTTCTGAGTGGCCACGCCTATTCCCCACACACCTAGTAAAAAAAAAAGCACGACTCAGTATTCACTTATGTTTTTAACCCTCATTTAACTGGCCATAGGACTAAGCAGTAAGTACACATTCATATTTACAATAATGGCCAGGTGCAAAGGGTTTAGGGTTAGCTAGGGTCATGACACATTCGCACCGTGGAGCTTCCCAGTTCAACCACAGTCTTGTACTTTAAGCCAGTGAGGCTTAGTCCCTCTTTTGCATCAGAGAAAGACAGTCTCAGGGAAAGATGGGAAGAGGAGTAATATGAGAGAATGGGAGTCAGCTGAGAGCCGAGGGCTTACCAGTGGACTGGATCTTGAACTCAAAATAACTCTTGTTCTGATGCAACGGAGCATTGGCGAGACAGCCCCCAGTTCCACATATCCTCCGCCCACTCTTGACAATAACAACATCTGTGCCTGAATCAGGGGAAATCGAAATATGTGTTGCAGTTCAGAATTCACAAGATTAAGCGCTGTTGGAAAAACATAAATACTATGTAGTTCTCAAGATATATTATATTTAATTCTGCAATACTGTATCCTGTTAAGTCATGAATATCTGGTCCAGCCAGTTATTTTCACCTGATCAATCACAGACCAGGTAAAAAAAACCATTATATATACATAAAGCCAGCCATTTGTAACGTTTACGCGTGAGGAAAATATTTGAAATGTTTAGAAAGTAAGATCAAATAAATCACAACAATAAAGCCAGATCTAACAATTAAACATTGCGTATGTTCTTTGTTTATCTAAAGTAAACGAGTTAGAACAGTCAAAACGGACTGTTTCGGAGTTAGTGTATAGGAGACAACTTATCAGAGATCTCCTGAGTTGCCCACAATAGTCAATCAATTGGAAGCACATGAATATAACACTGAAATGCCACGCACATGTCAGAGCCGTGGTGACGAGGCTGCGGGTTTTCATTCCAACCAAACATTACACCAGCTGATTTCAATAATGACTCCCCCACTCTCTTGTTAAAGGTGTGCCACTCAGTAAAATCGCCTGGTCTAGTGTGGTCTAGGGAAACCTGCATACTCTTGGCACATGATTGGTGACCACTATTTAATTAGAGTATGTTACGACGCTAACGAGCAGCTAACGTTTGCTAATGGTAACGTCAGAGCAACCAAACCATCACACCACAAAGACAGACAGCTGGCTGGGCCGCTAGTCGATACCAGATGCTTGCAAAATATGTAAAATAAAGATAAACTACTTACCCATATGATGTGTGTCTAACTGAACAGTGGGCATTTCTTTAAGAGGAATATGCCCCGACCCTCCGTCTCCGCAACAGCTTAGACAACACGTAAACATCGCAGCCATTCTTGAACTGACGCAGGACATCCGGAAATGCACTCAACGAAACACGTACGTCAAAGAGCGCGTCCGTAAAAAAGTAGCCCTTTGGAAAACAGCGACACCGTGCGGCGGAGCTCGGAGTTACCTAATCCCTTCTACCCAATGCATCCAATCACATTGCTTGCTAAGATAGGCAGTTGCTCCTGATGGCATGGAAACAAGGGAAGAAAATCAAGGTCAAAATTTCTACACGTGACTAAGTAACTATTGGATATCGATGTGTAATGTTATGTAACCACGAGCAGGGATAAAGGGAGTTTTGGAAAACGAGTTGTTCCTCTGAATAATTGTATACATGGCCTAAATTGATTATGCCTACTCATGATTGAAGAGCATCCTTAAGAAGTTGATTTCGGTTGGGCTAAAAGATAATACCACTTCAAGGCTGTTGCTTGGTCCTGTAAATAATTATGTACGGAAGATCTCATGGGTGATATTGCCACTCTTAACCTGCATCTTTTATTGTGTTTACTATCGGCATATAAACATCGACGAGTGTCCAGAGAGGCGTACGAAGTGGGGCAATATTAGCCAGCGATGCAAACCTGGGACCAAACACCTAGTTGACAGTCTTTCACGCTGTAATGTTTTGCATAGCAACAGCACCTCCCCCCATCCAACTTGCAGGGATCCTCTGCTTTTTAGCGGGCTACAATAAAAACGTAAACACCGAACGGTAAAAAGTAAACCCTGTCAGAAAATCCTAACATTCAGAACACGGTTGTCGGTGCGCCATATCGCCCCGTCCCGCGTTACCTGGACGCAACCGGAGACGAATCTTTCGCCCGAACCTTCGATGTGGCGCTGAAACAGTTAAGCGTTTCCCCGGAAAGGGCGAAGTCTGCACAGCAACAAGCGCCATGATTGCGTTGCACTGCGCGTCTCAGCAGCTGGTGAGTGATCTTTTTGGTCCAGTAGTTGCATGTTACTATGCGCTTGCAAAAATCTGTCATAGCCTTCCTCAGTACCTTGCCAACAGGACCGACTCTTATGCAAACTCAATTTGTCGGTAACGTTAATTTGTTACATAGGATTGGCTCGACGGCGTGAATTTCTGATGTAGCTAACTAGCCTCTTGCTATTTTCTTTTGCAATACAAAACATATGACGAATAAATACTGTGCAGCCCGAATCGAGCGGCGAGTTGTTCAGTGTTGCGTTACAATCATACTTGTTTTGCGACGTGGTTTTAAAGTGTGTTAGAATGCGTTAAGGGTCACGAAACGGGTAACAAACAGAAGACACCAACAAATAGGATGCTACTCAGATGGGAAGAGGGTACCAGTGGAGGAGCTGATACCACATTTTCACCTTGTATCCTTTTTCGCGGGTATATCTATGCATGCAGTTTTCATTTTGAGGATGGCTGAACTTCAGAAACAAGGGAAATCATAGTTTGCGCTGCTACAATTTTTGTCGTGCGTATTTTGCTGTCTTTATTACCCAGTGTCAAAATGAGGTAGCATCCTTCTGAGTGTGGGTGCGTATTAGGTGTTTGAATACCACAGTACTGCTTTCATATTTAGTTTAGTTTATTTTAATACTAATTAATTCATCGTTTCATGCCTGGGTGTCTTTTACAGAATACCATGGAGCTTCTGGAAGAGGACCTTACATGCCCAATCTGCTGTTGTCTTTTCGACGATCCACGGGTCCTGCCGTGTTCACACAGCTTCTGTAAGAAATGCTTGGAGGGAATTCTTGAAGGAAACCGAAGTCCAGTCTGGAGACCACCTTTCAAATGCCCTACCTGCCGCAAAGAGACCCCTCACAACGGCGCAAACAGTCTGCAGATTAATTACTCTCTTCGTGGAATAGTGGAGAAGTACAACAAAATCAGAGTTTTGCCGAGGATGTCCCTTTGTAAACAGCACAGCGGCCAGCCACTTAACATATTTTGCGCTACTGACTTAAAACTTATTTGTGGATTTTGTGCAACAACCGGTGACCATAAAGGTCACAAATTCTGTGCACTGGAGGACGCATATGAACAAGAGAAAGCCGCATTTGAAGAGCTGTCACAGGGAGTGGAGAGCTGGCAGAATGCAGATATACTGTCCTGCCTGGAGACACTGGAAGCCAGTAAGAAAAGGGCGCTTCAGTTGGTCTCTAGGGATGCCGAAAAAGTCACCGATTACTTCAACAAACTAATCAGCACCCTCGAGCACAAAAAGAGTGAGATACTCTCCGATTTCGAGACGCTGAAGCTGGTGGTGATGCAAGCCTACGACCCGGAGATCAACAAACTGAGCGCAGCGCTGGAGGAGCAGAGGAGGGCGCTCAGCATCGCCGAGTCCTTCAGGAACGTGTCCGACCCCCTCTGCTTCCTCCAGCAGATGCAAGAGTTCAGAGAGAAGCTGCGGGTCGTCCGAGAAACGCCGCTGCCCTCTCGCACAGACATGGACGTGGGCCCCCTTGTGCGCAATTTCGATGTTAGAAACTGGGATTCGCTGAGACTCGGAGAGGTGGACAAGATCTCGGTCCCCCACGAGAGTGGTTCCTACCGCGCAAGGACACCACAGCTCGGAGTCCTCAGGAGAATCGCAGTGCTTATGAGCATGTTGCTGCCGACCGTTTTCCTCTTGCAGTCAGACAACCTCACCGCGGTCACAACCTATGTGTCCTCACAGAGCGAAGCGTTTCTGACTGCCATTTCCTCGCACCTTATCGATGCCGACCTGTACTGGCAAGAGGGGATTGGCATCTGCAGATCTTTGATGGGTGCGTGTCAGAATAGTATGCTGAATCTAATAGACACCACTCTCGATTATATTGACAGCTGTAACTTGTTTTAGTTACTGGCTTTCGGCCATAATTGTGTGTGCTTCAGTGGTCCAGAAGGTGCACAGCATTCAGTGACAGATTTATTCACCTGAATACAGTATGAAGGACCATCGGACCACATTGTAAGGTTAACTTTATTGTAAAGTATGTTTTTTTAAATTAAGTTCAATTCTTTTGTAAAGCCAGAGAATCACATTGAACTTGTAATCTCTATTTGATCCTTAGAGGTGGTAGTCTTTTCCACATATGACTTTCATTCAGTGGCTGCGTAATTTATTTTCCTTTTCGTTTATGTACACAACATATGACAATTTAAGCCCTGTCTAACCAACCTCTTGCTTAATAAAACATCTCATGTAGGCTGTCACTGTTATGTTTTTTATTCAATACGGAAGGCCTGCCGGGCATAACTACACAGAATCACTAGCCAACGGACCTCTAATGAAAGCAATTAAGTGATGTTGCATAAAATAATTTATCCCAGGCGCTATAAAGGTTGATGCCGGTTTTCCCTGTAGAGCGCGTCATCACCCGAGTGATGCTGCAACCTTTCCAAGGTTACAAACGTTGCGTAACAGGGCCTGAGTGGAAATCTCAACCGACTGCATAAACACAATGCATATGGGAATAAATAGTTGCGACTTATATCATATAGTTAGTGATACGAATCTAACTACTATTGCCGTTTTTTGTCCTCTGTGTATGAATTTTGATCAGATTTATTTAGGTTAAATGAAGGTGGCTAGGATTGCCTCGAGCCCCGGGCAATGCACCTTGATCAGAGGTTTACGTGCATGTGTGGTCCGGCCTATTGAGTAAAAAAAAATCTGCAGACTATAATTTTAAGTGTAGTATAGACCTATTTATGTCATGCATCCACATTCAAAACAACTGAAGGCAATGACTTGTCAGATGAAAGTAAAATGAGATTGTAATTTAAGTGATTAAGTTGAATTTAAATTTAGGTTGGTTATAAAACGTATCTGACAAAACTAACAGTGGGTTTACATAAAATAGGCCATATGGGCACATACTGTGAATTGTGCATTGACAAATCATCCCTTTTTGTCCCTGATATAAAAGAGATCAAAAATACCAAGATCAGACCATGAAGTGAGCCTATGATGTCAGCACTGACCATAATTCAGGACGCACGTCATGGCACG
>OMKK01033264.1:0-15800 GCA_900302305.1 Polymixia japonica | reverse complement strand
ATATAGTGCAAAAATTCGTCTGACACAAATTTATCCCATTTGCACAAATCTGAGCATCTCAAAAGTCTTTAAGTACAAAGTTGTATTGCTACATTCCATTGGTTAGCTCAGTGACTTAATACACACCAAAGAAAAGTAAAGGGTTATGTAAATTGATGCTTCTATGCAGGTGTCAAAACTAGGTGAAGGTTTAAGAATTTTAAAAAGTAAATACCGGCATTTAAAAGTTTTATACTTAAGTCATCAGACCCCCCTGTAGGTTAGAAGGTAGATGGGTGCTTGCTATAATGTAGGCAGTGATAATTACACACTATACTACCTATATTAGTTACAGCACTGAGTCCAAGATTACAGGCTTACATTTAGCTATTTTTTTATGACTAGACCCCAAATTTTATTTTTTTTAACAACTTCTCAAAACTGACCAATAAAGAGCCATCTTTGTTTGATCACACTGTAAGTGGAAAAGTCCAGTCTCACTCTGCTCCTACACTGCCTGACTGATGGGGTGGGTGAGGTGTTATGTGAGGGGGGTGATCAAATGGAAACATTTAACAAAAACAAACAAACCAATGAATAATTATCAAATTTGTTATAAATTATTCTGAATTAATACCTCTCTCTAAAATTTATTTCACAGCCTAATCTATCTCCCTAGGTAAAAAAGTAAAGCTGCTGCAGCAGAAGTTAAGACACCATTAGTCTCAGTGGGAGGAGGCACACTCTTGCCATGTTACAACTTACTGCAAGTACTGTCACAGGTTACTACTGTGTTACCACCTAAAATGTAATTAGCAACCAGAGACTTCATACTAGGCCCTGTAATACTTAACACATAATTACTGGATATGCTGCCTAACATATCCATTAACACCAACATCGCAATACAATAAAAGGGTACATACAACTTTTCCATTTCACCAGCCACATCCAAACTATGATGGTTATCTACAGTAGATGGGCTTAAATATATAAAAATGTACAAACATTTGACTAATTGACAACCCTACAACAATGTCCACAACACATGATATTGCTTAAGTAGATCACAAAAGTCTTGTTAACAATTTCATGTTGCAGGCTACTTTTATCTAAAAAGAAATCTTATTTAAAGTAATATAATAATCTTATTTTTAATATAAAAATGCAAACTATTACAACTCTTAAATGTCAATGGTAAAAAAAAAAAAATCAATGACATTAAAATAAAGTAATTTCTGTTCAGCATTAGCCCCATTTTAGTGAAAGGCACAGGTGTATTATTCTATGTGCAAACTTGATGCCAGGACACACTGTGACCTATGCAAAAAGCGAAGCCAATGCAAAACATAAGCTTGCAGGAAGCATGCATGGACCCATTATCTTCATATGCTCTACTGCTGCAATTAGTGTATCAACCCCCATCATTATTAAAATGACTGAAAATATCCTGCAAAACACATCAACAATTCTCTTCACTAAAGATCACACATCTAAGATGGGTTTTAATAATTACCACAAATTCGGTGATCTCAGAAAAGTTTTGAATTATTTCTGAGAGAGAAAAAAAACGGACTGATGCCCGTAAGACCGTATTATAGCTTGCATTTAATGCTGCCCAGACCGACAACTAGACAAAGATCAGCTTTTGGAAAATAACCAACCAAACCTGTGAAAACCTGTTCCCATCACGGTGAATTTGAATACTACAAAGTTTGTGCTGAGTGGTGCAGAAAGAAGGGGGGGGGGTGTCTCTACAGCCCGGTTACCACACGTGTGAGCACGTACAAGAGAGGCACAACTTCACCAGGAAATGGGGGTGGGAGCCCATTTTGCCGGAGGGGTCCGAGAATACAGAATGATGAGTCACAGAATGTCATACCAGCATTCTAGAACGGCACAGACACCGCTCTACTACAAGGGTGAAGAGGCAGATACCAGGGGACAGAGAGGAGACATAGGCCCCTAGTATTACTACTGCAGGAATCTTACGAGTGTTTCAGAGATTACAAGAATAAAACTGTGTTAATCTACGCCAATAATCATTTGAGTATTGCTTGCATATAATGCCAGCGCCGACAATTCTGTAATCCTTACTGGAAAGAATGTGCGCGATAGCTACACCCATTTAACCTATGACAGCATGATATTGCATGTGCAGACTGTATAAAGCTATACTAAAAGTGTGTAAAAGTTAACACATTACTCTTTCCCAGACAATTAAATTTCACTTTGACAAAAAAAAAAAAACATCCTTTTTAGAGGTTGTATCTTACAAAACCAAATTCTTAGTCAAAATCTACACCCCAATAGCAGCCACAAAACTAAAATCAAGCTTGCATGAGCCCATGCATTACAGGTCATGAAGAGACACTCCTGATTTGGATTTGCAACTCTGTGTGATAATACACACCACACACAAAAAATGTTTCATCAACTTTTAAATGAGATTTTAATTACCAGTATTCTTGCCCAAACTGCAGCCTTGACATTTGCTTTCGACATATAAATTGTGACCTTTATTTATGTCAATTAGCCCTACTTGATACTATGTGAATCCAACTATTTATGTGATGTTTTGAGTGTTTTTTTTCCACTACACTTTAGTTTGACAGGGAGTATTTACTTCAGTTATCAATCTTCACAAGACCCAGTTGACTCACCATCACTGTCTCTGTTGACAATTGATTGGCTGAATTCAAATGATGCAACATGTTACATTGATGACGTAGGCAGAGACATTTCACACCTGTGCCAAATGAGACAGTGGGCGTACTTTGTTTACCAGTAGGTTCTGAGTGGCAACCTGGTAGATGAGTATAGACCTTTAAATTAAGTGAACAGATACTTAAAAAAACAGATCCCATCTTGGATGATTGCATAGTCCCTCTGCTTCAATTTCACTACCTTAAAAGGTGGTATTTCTCTCACCAATTTTTGTTCTCTATCTGGTAGCGTGAAAATCATAATTCCAACACATATTACAACTCAAGTAGACCGATCCAAATAATATTATCTTTTTCTTTGTTGTAGTTCACTTTATTGAATAGTAACTTTATCTGTTTGCAATTATCAATAAAGGGGTAGGGGGGAGAAATCTGAATGCTGAAGGCAGTGAACACACCCCAGGCGTATGTAAAGATGGAGGATTACAGCCATCAAAGAAATACTGGGCAAGTATGAAAAACTTAAAATGCAAACTTCGTCTAGGCAAAAATCACTGCCGTTCTAAAATAAATACGTCTGGTTCACAAATATATTATGCATCAACAAATTGGACCAGGTATTACCAACGTAGGAATAGTCACATGATTATCACATGATACTATTCAAAAACATGAAAGGGTTGTTTCATATGGTGAGCAGTCCACAAACTAGAGAAAGTTCTTCATTTTAAAGCAGTAATTTATATTGCATGACACCCACATCTCCTACCATATCATAATCATAACTATTCCTCCTTCTCTCCACCTCCCTGCTCTTCTGTGTGGTTTTCAAAGGGCTTTTCCCCTCATATAAGGTCAGCAAGGATCATAGTAACAAAATGTCATCTAAAAATGATTTTGCTATGAAAGGCGGGCGTTTTAAAATCAAGATGCTCTTCTACTTGTGCGCCAGTTATAATTATGATAATCAACTCTCTTAATGCCAACTTAACGACCTTATTCATTGGAAGCCGTATTGCTTTGTATGGATGACAAAACAAACAACAATTCTGTAATGGACATTTGTAACCCCATTTCTACACCTCAATCTTTCAATTTTGGCTTACAATGCTGATGCAACAATATTGTATTCCAACTTTTTAGTTCCTTTGTTTTCTAGTAATTTTCATATTACTATTGGTATTGCAAGTTGCAGAACAATCTGCAGCTTGGGCTAAGTGTCAGGATATGGATACTTCAATGAAGACTATTGCAATCAACATACATCTCACTCAGGTCATATGTCCACTTAGGGTGGAGGCAAAACCCCTTTCAAATATAGTGTTACTGTTACATAATACATAGGACAAAATTGCAAGTCCTGATATAATGCTATTCGTATGCACACTGTCACATCTAACACGAATTCCTACAAAAATCAAGGTGATTATCACAGCAGTATTTCATTTTGTATTTTTTTTTTTACCTCAAACAAGTCGCCTGGGTCTGGACAGAAAGGTGCCTGCCAGTGTCTTATGATCTTAACGCAGTTAACCTCAAATTGAAATGTGCAGAAATCTCAACAAGATGATCGACTATTTAGACAGTTGTCAGTTCTCAATTTCTATAATTAATGTAATGTACTTAAATGTTCGAAATTCTTTACCTTTCAAAAATATAACACGTTAAACCGATCTCTACTTATAAGGAAGTAGAAGGGGCGGGTTTAGGCGCACAATCAGAACGACCCTTTTCCCCTTAGCATTAGTCAAAAGGGCTCATGTTCAAGATCAGTGGAGCAGCATGAAATAACACTTTCCCCACATCTCCAGAAAATAACATTATAAGTTCACTAAAGTAAAAAAATCTGATGTTAGGCGTCTGCTTTACACATTTGAATTTTGCAGATGTCTCACATTTCTGGTGGGCACCAAAACATAGGGGTGTGAAGCTAAGAAATGCACAAAATAAGCTAAAACTCGAGAGCCTATTGCATCAACCTCCGGTGAACCAGCTACCCTCGGTTATCAAAAGGTCCTGTCTGAATCATGAATCAAACTAACGTTACAGCGACAGCAGACTCGGTTAAACATTCAGTGCACCCTCACGTTTTCTTTTTCAACCATCCACACAAGTAAAGATACCACGGTATGATATCGTTAACATGAATTACAGTCTTGAGCTATACGAAACTGTTAAAGTTTCGACACAAGTTTATTCGCTTGGTTGACCGCCACATTCACTTTCTAATATAATATTAGTTAGTCTTCCTGGTGAATAGATGCAGGCATGAGTAAGTAGACAGCTTGCCGACTATTTCTCGTTTATAACCTAAACTGTACGATAGCCACCAAAATTGCATTAAGATCTTAACTATGAGCTAATGTTAAGTTTGCAAAGGTTAGGATAGCGTTGACGAAATTAACAGGAAAAACGGAGCAATTGCAACATCGTTAAAATAACAAAGTCCGTAATACTAGTAACGTTATAAGGACACCAATGACTGAAAAGTGGAGAGGCGTCGGATTTACAAACTTACCGTTTTGTGTCAATAAGAATCCAAAGACCGCCTGTAATACAAAAAAATACTCAACTTAATTCACCAAATTATTTTCCAGCCGAGAAAAATTACGAGCTTTGGCATCGTTACATAGAACATCGAGTCAGTCCGGTCTATGGGCTTTATGTTTCCCTCCCAGGCGGGTCTAGATGTACATGTGTTGACACTGATCCTACCGACGGAGCCTCCGTCACTCCAGCTTGGCTGCTTTCGCACCTCCCGCTCAAAACTAGGCTTCGATACGAGAAAAAAAATGTCCAAAATACTCCAACTAGATCAACCGTTCCTATATTTCTGCTCCGTCGAAACGCAAATATATATTTCCACGTATTTTGCGAATATTATCTCTCAACTTTTGTATTAAAATTGGTGCTTTGCGAGCTAAATGACGAATTCGTTTCTGTAACGTTACAACGCAGCAAAGTCTGAAATCCCTCTTCTTCGTGCTAGCAGCTAGCTAGCAGCTAGCCGCCAGTAGTAGTACAAGCTGGCCAACTGGCTAACGTCTCCTCTCTGCAGTCGGTCTCTTCTTTTCCACGTATTATTCCTTCAGCCCCTTCGTGTTCTTACACAAAAACCGATTACAGTATTTTTTCCCTCGCTATTACCTTCGGTTTAACTGAAATCGCGGCATCTCTCTTCTCTAAAAGCGAAGATAGTTACATCTTCAGCGCTTGATTTCCCCATAATCGACAGCCCTCTCTTCGGCAGCATCCTCTCCCCGCAGCTGCTGAAGCAATTGCTGCTCACTCGAAAATGGCGCCGAAAGATACACTCCTCATTCAAATTCGTTAGAGCCACCCATCCTCCCCATTGGGTATATCTAGAGCGGGCTCTGTACAGCGGATTGGAGGAGGAAAATGCACTCTCGAATGATCTTGCAGCCCACGCAGCGTTCAACAGAGGGAGAAATTAACTCTTGAACTCCCGAACGAGGTAGGCGATTGTAGAAATGACTTTAGTGTGGAAAACATATTTTTCTCAATTCAAAACCTGGGATGTTTAGTTACAATTTTAGATCTAGAAAATAATTATGTTGAACCTACACGGTAACTTAACACAATCTGTCATGCTGCTTCTTTCGTGGCATTGGATTCCTGTACACAATTCTTTAATGACATCTCACACTTTGGCAGGTGTCATTCATGCTTAAGTTTAAAGCACTGGAGGAATGAACTTGAGGGAGTGAGTCTCAAATACACCGCCTGTGCCTGTAAGCATGATAGATGACCTAAGTACCAATCAATCTAATTCAAAAGGTCACTACTGTATTAACCAGACTAATACATCTACCACGACTGAGTTTAACTTACACTAAGCTATAGAGTGCTGTCCAAATTCGCAAGCAGTTGGGCTGTGTGCACACTGTCATGCAAAACTATCCATGTAAAAATAAAGGATTCATCTTTAGACAGACATTTCCAGGGACAATTATAGAACCTATCTATGAGTGTCTGAGATGTATCACAATGTACACAAGACTTATATATATATCTCAGAGCCATATATTTATACAGAGAGCATGTTTAAAAGACCCATTATGCTTTATACACTCTGACACACTCTGTACAAAAGTGCATATACTTTTATAGGGACACTATTCATAAAGGTCCCCTCAAACACTCTGACCCAGGTTGTATTAAAGTGTGAGCAACGGTATATCCACGTTCCTTCATACACGTAAACACAGCCATTGTGTATGAGAAGATTTTTACAGTCTGTATTTGCATACGAATATATCCACATTGTCAATATAGACTTTTATACAGCCTGTGTTAGAATGTATAAAGCATACATGAGGACTTAGTATAGGTCCAGTGTGCATGACTCTTGGATACATTTTTGACACTATTTGATACAGGTTACATGACTATCTGTACAAATGTCTATCTAAAGATATATAAATTATTTATAGAGGGGTAGTTTTAGCAGCAAGAATGATTGTTCATGTCATGGTGTTACAATTAAACCTATCGTAAAGACGTCAGAGGACAGTTAGGTAAAACACATTGTTAGGGCCATAGATCACTGGAGTGTAGCATCTGGCCTACGTGTCTCTTTAGGACAACAACAAAAAAACTCCTGGTGAATAAAAATCCAGATCTTTATTACATTATTAGTAAGTTAGATATGTATGGTAAAATAATATTGCGCTCCCACCAAGTTATTGATTGATAGAATCCATGCATAACCCTGTTTCAATTGTTTTAACCAGCAAGTTCAATCATGAAGCATGCTGAGAATATATGTATAAACAACCTAAGCTTTCTGCTCTGACTCAATGTAAAGTGACTGCTCCACTACAGAGTTTAATCAGCAGTTACTGTACTCATTCCAAGCCACATCTGATCATAATGTGCGGTTGAGGTTGAAAGCCCACTCTTACTTTATTTCTCACAGCTCATATGATGAGCTTGCTCTCTTATCTTAAATTGCTGCTGTGACATTGCATTGCAGACTCCAGTTTTTAATTAAGGTTCACTCTCATTCTTATTTTTGAGTTTTGACTAATTTGTTTGCCACACCTTTTTTTCTTTAGAGAAAACTGAATATACAGTATGAAATAAATATCAGCCGTAACTAATTTAAATGACAGAAATACCTCTTCTCTGAAGAAGGCCTAGGCCCCACCATGCTAGTGCACACACCACTGTAGATGGAAAGGCTAAAGCAGGGACGGGTTGGGCTGAGCAGCTCTGCCACAATAACCTCCCTGTTATCACATCTAGCATAGTGTACCTCAGGCAAGATAAACAGAGACAGCCATTTCATCCCAATGCACACATAATAACAATACATTACATTCACCTGTTATGTCAGCAGAAGGCTCCACCAGAGAATTTGGCATCTGCCGTAAAGTCAAGAGTATACTTTGGCAAAAGAATGAAGACCTGTCATGAGTTTAAGAGTGTTGTTTTGTGGGTTTTGGACAGTCACTTGGGCACATCCCTAATTGAAATAATATTTGTTTTTGTTTTTGGAGTGGTAATTAATACAAAACCATTTTGCTAATTAACTTGTTTTTAAACTTTTCCTCACACCCTTAATGTAATTTCTCATTTTTGCCATCCATGCTTAAAAAAAATTTGAGTCCATAAAAGCATATGCTTTCTTGGAGTATCTATGACTGGAAGTAAAAACAAGTGTAATTTTTTTTTTTAAACCCACGGAGTACAAAAGCAGACTATGACAGAAAGGGCGTCCATTGTGTATGCCTTCTGGTGTAGTGTGGACAATGGGGTGGAGAGGAAAAAAACACAGTTGTTTACAGATAAACTGGTTTGGACAGGAAGCCAGTAAGGAGGAGCTCAGTGTTGTTAAACAGGCATGTGGAGAGGCAGAGATGAGCCAGCAAAAACACCACCATGGCCATAGGGAACACCATGATGCAGTGTACGGAGGCATCATACACATACACAAATGCATGCGTGCGCACACACACACACACACACACACACACACACATACACGACTTCTTATCAGTTATGCAGATCAGTACGCTTTTGAAAAAATGCTGGTTTTCTTTACGTAAAAAAAAAAAAAAAGATTACACAGAATCCACTGTAGCCGAAAGTCTAGACTGGCTTGAAGAGAAAATGCGGTTTGCTTAGATTCACTAAGGCGCAAATTACCAAGATAAAAAGGTCCTCATGGGTCTCTATTAGGAATGGCACACAGTAGTCGAGCTCAGCTCTGCCTGAATACTATACAGTTCATCCTGCATTGTGTCACCGTCACATGAGCACACACTGCCTTCCATTAAGGAGGAGATCCTTATGACTCACGAAAGCACAAGTCACATGTCACTACACAAATGAACCATGCTACTCACACTGCCCTCTTACCCACAGCTTTTTTTTTTTTTGCAGGCCCAAACGAAATCACATCATAATGCATCTCTTCATTAGGAGGGCTGGGACAGAGCGGGGCTCTCCCTTGTCCTTCGGTAGACAAGAGGAACAAGCGCCACAGTGTCACATATCGTAGTGTTTGGCCGGGGCAGGGACAACCCTGCTGCAAAGTTGCCACGCCGGGGCAGATTTAGCCCGATGTAATTTGATTTCATGTGAGATGACTTGCGTGCATGGCTGGCTGTTACACTCAGCTGCTTCTCATTCAAGGAGGAGTTTTATGGGATTTTTTTTTTCTTTCTTTCTCTCCCTTCTCTCATGTGACTCAAAAGATGGCCCTTCACACCACCGCCAGACACGGGACTACATCACATCACATCACAGGATGTTCGCAACATTGCAGCTCATAACATGCTTCAAAACTCACTTAAGCAAGTTCTCTCACTGTGTCCCACCATACAATGCTAATTTCAACTAGGGTGGAAGAAATGCTGAAAGAGGACTGGTACTGCAAAAGAGTTAAGAGGTAAGACAATAATTTAACTACAGAAATCTACATAGTTTGGAAATCATTTTTACTTGGAAAAAAAAAGGCTGAATTCCTAAACACAGTAAATGTAGTATCACAACCATTTTAAATCTAGTTGAGTTTGTTCCATTGCACTACTTTGGTCACAAAATCATTCCCGATCTCATCTTTCAGACAAGTAAGAAAGTTGAGTAAGTCAAGTCCATTGATTAGCCTACTTGATCCATTCAACACAGTCAGGAAAATACCCCTTTTCTTTTAACTGTTTCACTCTGAATATTAATCTTGGTGTATGGATACATTAGATTATATTGATATTTAATGATATTTGGCGATGTACACTAAAACAAGATTCGACCTGAAAAAAGAAACATTAAAAGGAGCAAAACTCTGTCACAGAGAAGAGCAAGTGTGAGAGACTATATAGGCCTACTACATTAACATGGCCCATTCCCTCGTCTTGGTCTTTAGAGAACACAATGAATCCTACTGAGAACTCTATACTAGAGAGACTCTCCATTGATGTCTCCTTAGTTCCCCTCCCCCTCCCTCTAAGAGACATCTGTAGCAGCTGCCCCCTTGTGCTCCTGTCAGCAGGGCTGTGTGTGTGTGTGTGTGTGTGTGCGCGCGCGTGTGTTTTTATATATGAGGGGGTGAGGGGTTAGAGTGGGGCGTGTTATGACACCTCCCCCTTTGGAGGGGGCCAACCCGCACACTTGTGGGACATCACATTCATCAATGGCTAATAGTCACTAGCAGGTCAACCTGAAAACACAACAGAGACCTCTGACCTCTTTTTAGCACAAAGAGTGTGTGCTGGTCACATTAGCCCTTAGGTCTTATAAAACCCACGCTCACACACCCACACACACACACACACACACACACACTGATGTTCTTTTATTTCTATATTTATTGTCAAAAATCATATTGCCTCTATAACATTAGTAACAAACTTCGCCTTGACCTATCTAATGACAAATTGTTTTTTTTGGATGACATAAACGCAGAAAACAATTGGTATTTTGGTGAATTTTGGTGAATTTTTGTGTATCACAAACTAACACTATATACTTTGCCAGCACGCTCAAATCTTACAGCACAACAATAATTTTTTCTTATGACCGTGTGTGTGTTATTGTGTCTCTGTGTGTGTGTTATCTTAGACATTCTCACACATGTAGTGATCACTTTAATTGTGTATAATTAAAGGAACAATATTGCATAACAATCAGAGCAGTATGGCAAAAATTACAAGGGACATGGGAAAAATTCCCTATTTGCACTGGTAGCAGGGACAAGAAAGTAAACATTTTAGTGTTTTTAGTGAACACAAGCATAGGTAAGGACAAAAAAAGGATCTTACACCAAGCCACCCTTGGGCTTGACACTACATGATATGAATTGCAAAATTAAGTTCCCTTGATTTCTGTCTTAAATGACAGTTATAATATCAGTTGTTATTTTCAAATGGAAAAAGCCACCAGCAACTGCTTTTGGACTAAACAGAAGTCACTGTGAAAACCATACAGCCTGCCAAAACAGAATTGTCACTGACAAGGCTCTCAAGAGCAGCTTGATTTCTGCCCCTAGGGAAGCAAACATTGTCTTTGAACTCTCTCATCTAACGTAGCCTATGATGTGAAAGGCGTAACATTCTCATTTGCTTTAAATACTGGGGTCAGACATTTTTTTAATCCTAAATGTGGGGTCACATACCAAAAATAAAACAAAATGAAAAACTTTGGGATTCATGGACTAAGTAATAACATTTGACTAATGCTCCAAGAGTCCGCCACGTTACAACGTCTCTTGGCACCAGGTGGGAATGAACTGACAAGTCAAGATACAACGATGCTATAATGTAAAGAGCTGGTGTTAATGGTTCTGATAGTTTTTTGTTTTTTTAGATGACTAGGTAGCCCACTCCCCTAAGTATTTTTATTTATTTATTGAGACAGCCCACTAAGAGGGAGGAAAAAATGTTGGACTATCCTGTAGACTCTAACACTTTAGACAGTCCTAATTTAAATTTTATCTCTCACATTTAGCACAAACAATTATAATGTGTTTAACATATGGCTCCCATCACTCATTTCAGTTCCAGAGCGGATCCAAAAACACCTTCAAGAGTCTTTATTTTATGTGTGTATTTATATTCAGTCAAATACTTTTTTCTAGTATTGTGCAGTTGCTCTCCTGTATATATAAACCCTCACATTTACGAAGCAGCAGGGTGACCAGCTGTTAAAGACTGACTACTGATCAGCCTTAAAGAGTGGCCCTGACCTAATATCAGTGTTTAAGAGCATTTTCATCCACGACCAAACTCTATGTCCAGAAGCCATTCCTGGCAAGTATTTCACACCATATAATTTTCACTGTGGTAGATACACAAGCATCTTAATCTAAAGTTTTTAGGGGGTATATGTGAATTTGTTGCTGGAATATCGAGATGAGAAAAAAACCCACTGGCATGACCCTCTAAATCACTACATCCCTCTGATAATTTGTTTTCCCCTCTTTGGCACTTGCACTTCCTTATGCGTTTATGAACACTCAGCCCATGACATTACCTGCTCTGGAGATCTGTTGTCGCCAGCATTCAGGCTTTTTTCAACTCCCGTTTATGATAATTGAAGGCAGCTAAATATAGGCTACATCTCCAAAAGTACATCAAGATCCACATTATGTTGTTTGTATATATGTTAGCAATAGGTTTACATATCCCTGTGAAACAGTGAAAGACTTTTTTTACCAGACACCTTAGGCTATCAGTAGACATATAAAGTTAATTCTGAGAAATTTAATGAAGAGTAAGACGTGAGACAGCCGTCCCCTATCGATATCTTTATAGCAGTGGAAATGGAAGTAGAATAGTAAATAAAACATTTCAATTTACATTCTATAGGCCAAATGGCTAATAGAATACCTGATCACGTATGCCCACACTGTTATTACATAGATATAGCCTATAAGGCCCATATAGGTGTATCTAAGATACAAATGCCCTTTGCTGAAAAGGTAACCAAGCTCTGCAGATGCTTAATAAACACAGCAAGCAATTGCATAAGGCTTGCTTCTCTCCGAGATTCAAAGAGAAACCCGGTCTATTCATTGTTTTATGTCTGAACTACAAATTGAGAACTCCTGCGGAAGTCCCTCCCTCCAAAGACTACAGTTGTACTTCGATGATGTAACCACTTTCCAAATATAGCGTGTTGCTGATGGTTAAGCGGCTTTACCTCTGGCCGAGGCTGCTGTCAGTCAGGTGACGTCACTGAAGTCGTGTTATTATTGTAAACAGCCCGCCTGCTTTCCACCGACGCTCTCCACCGAGCCGACTACGCTATCCAATCCTTTGTTCATACAGTGAAAAGACCGACTCGACAAAGATGTGTGATCGTCCGCACAAATAGCGGATTAAACCACAAATAAAGTTAAATAAGTGACATAAAATGTCAAAACAATGCCTATTCATCAAAATAACTGCACAGGTCTGTTGGAGTTGTTTGTTGGTCGCCGGGATCTTCGGGCGACCGGCGTTTGCACAAGGCTACTGTATGAATAATAACAACAATAAACTAATAACATATAATAATCTTCAAGGCTATCCATTATACGGTGAATTTAGACATATTCGAATACTGGTTATTCAGATTTGCCATATAAATACCGATTCCCCGTCCACGAGATAATAACCACTAGACAGACTATAAGGTTGTAGTGTAGTTGAAGCCTCGTAGCAAATGGCTATTAAATGGTAAAAATGTTGAAATAAGGGCACAAACTTATGTGTCCCTGTGCAAATTGTACGTAATTCGACGTCGCTCACGATATATACGGCATAACTTATATCCTTATCAATTCGAGAGCACAACCCTGGTGGGACTTTATATCCTACTACTTTGTGGTCAATGGCGCAGAAAATCCACCCAAACAACGTTCTTTTGGAAGCGACTGACAGTTTTTTTTTTAAAATAAACTACTCGAGAGGTCAAACACCACAAGTTGAAAGTGGTATATTGAATGGTTAATCACACTTACTAGATAGCCTGGATGCGTTTCGGAGTGATCGACTGCATCTCTCTCTCGCCACCAGCTCAACACCGATCACATCCTCGGCTCGATATTTCCATCTGGCGAAGTTGTCAACAAGGATCCATTCTTCGACTAAGTGCAGTTTCAGCAAGCTTCAAGGAAGTTGTTCTTTTGTTCCAGTATTTTTTTTTTCGTTGCGTCAATGTTGCGAAAAGGGGGGGGGGCGGAGCAGTGGCTATAAAAGCCAGCGAGAGAGAAAAAAAACAAAAACATTTGAGCGCACCGCAGCCTACTTCGCACGCCTGGCCATTAACGCACAGAAAACCCGTCTCTTCCAAATCCCCGACAAAACCGTCTCATCAGATCAGGTCACGTGTCTCGAACGGCCAGCATCCATCCAAACTCAGATAGGCTGCACACACACACACACACACACACACACACACACGCACACACACACACAACACACACTTACACGGTCCCGCTCCCGTCTCCAAGTTGCTCAGGCTGCATTCAGTTTGGTGCGCTTTTATGCGCGCAGAGAGGAATAGACACATTTTGCCATTTAGCGGCCGGCTGGGCGACCGGCGGACGTCAGGAGAGACTGAAGAAGACGATCATTTAAAAAAAATCTCGCCTCGCCCCGCTGTTTTTTTTGCGCCTGCATGCTCCCGTTACCTTCACCCGACCGGGGTCTCCGAAAAGGACCGCACACGCCTTCGACTTCAAACTCTTGCTTTTGTAGTTCTCGGACTTGAGGGAGGGAGAGATAGAACGGCTTACTATGCAAAAATAGGATCATGTTGGTTCATCGGATAAAAAGGTGAGCTCCCCTGTTTCCCCATCGCGGTTACAGCGGCGTTGCGTCAGGAACTTGTTCATGTCAGTGAAGTCACCATCAAGACGGCGTGCTTTCCATCCCGCCTGATGAAAGGCATCACAAACAACTCGGACAAGCCTCGCAAAGATGATCATTTCAATTCGGAATAAAAAAAAGGCAAACAATAAATGCCTTAAGCTATCAAGTGTCCTCGAAAACTATTTGACCTCAGCATATAGTGCAAAAGGATAGGGCCTGAGCTTGTAATGAGCTGGAAATATTAAGCTTGCATCTTACACAAAGAAGATTTTGAAGTGAGCAGGTCTGAGTGCTGTGTCTCAGTTCGACCTCCCATTTGCTTTGAAATTGTCTTCTCATCACATAATGGTAGAACATTTTACCACTGCAGCGATATAGGCTGAACGAGATAAAGTAAAAAAGGCTATGGGAGCCGCATTCTCAAAACGCATTAAAACCGAGGACATTAGGCCTATACAGTAGTGAAATGTCTTTACCTATAGGATAGACGTTGTTAGGATGAACTTGAAATGTAAAAATAACCTCAGAGTCAAAACATAGTCATTGAACATTACGCTGAAGGCTTCCACAACGTTCTGTTGCGTAGAAAATGTATAGCTCAAATAGAAAGAGACAAGAGATAAAAGTAACTGTAACAATTCATATTCTTCCAGGAGTTGCACTAGGTTAGACTATATAAAGATATTTAATTATCAGCTTAAAAAAAAGACAAAAGCTGGTGCAATGTAGGACTACAACACTACGTCCTACTTAAAACCTTTATGAAGCGTCATGAAATCATCAATCAATCAATCAGCATCGGTCAGTCACATAAATCTCTGCCTAAAGGCTTTTTGTTGTTACGAAAGCAGTCCCATGATGAAGTCCACAGAAAGTCTGATTAAGTGTGGCCTAAAGAAAAATACTACACATATCCTGCTTAAAAACAGTGGCGAAGCATAAGACCCCAAAGATTTTCTTATTTCGACAAACTTGGCTGGATACAGTTTCTTTAAACATAGATGTGAAAACCAAACTTAACATTTAGAGTTTTGAGGACGCATAGGAAGTTGATTTGAGAAGAGGTCTGGGCCTATTTATGGCAGAGAAAAATATTGCTCTTGCACTGTTTGCACAGCTGAGGTGAGCTGTATTTTCCAACAATTATGCCTACCTCTCCTTTCTCAAAGTCTATCAAGGAAAGTGAATGGAGCAGCTATACGGGCTTGGTGGGTTCGCCTATAATGGTCGATACACGGCAATAGATATTAGTCTGTTTTGTTATCAGCGTTCAACTAAATTCAAACAATATTAGTGCAACCTTAATAGCCTCGTGGAACCCAATTCCTTGACATCT
>OMKK01033263.1:0-12507 GCA_900302305.1 Polymixia japonica | reverse complement strand
CGTCGTTTCAGACTCCTGCAGTAGAAACACAGACACTGTCAAAAACAACTGTAAGTACAGAAAAGTCACTGGTACACTCAGACACACAGTTCACAAGCTACACTGGGTTTAGTGTTTGAGTCACTGACAGTCAGACATTTCTGTAATGTGAGATCACAGGATGAGCACCATATGTCTTTAAAAAGTCCACTTTCCCGGAATAAAAAAAAACAGATTGATGTGTTTTTATGATTTTATTTAGATGGGTTTTATAGGCTATACTACTACTACTAGCTATAAATGGCCATGTAACTTTCATGTCAAAATTGGATTTGGAAGTTTTTTTTTTAACATTTTCCTTTTGAATCCAATTCCTGGTTGACTGCTGGTAGGCTTCTGCAGTGAAATGTGCTGATGAGCCTCTTCAAAATGTAAAAGTGGATTGCCTTTGAAGAGGGGTCTGCCATACAACACTGTGGAGAGCCACCACACACTGACGCAGTGTTACAGTACAATTATGCATCACTGAGATCCTCATACATACACAGGTTCACAGCATCACCCTCACTGTGTCACCGGAAGTTCAATAACAACTTGACACACATTACGTTACTGTGCATCTCAGTCATAATGACAAAAGCTTTGATTTGGTGTGTGTTAAGAACTGCCAAAGAACAAATTAAGAACTTAATTTGTTGAGAACTGCCCTCAGCCATAATCAGAGTTTCACCCAAGTGCGAGAGCTGTCGCTCAGCAGAGTAATTGCTTTTTGCTGGTGTCTTTTCATGGAGTTCTTGAGAGACTTATCCTATTTAAATGGAGATTGTTCACCCCTGATCCTGAGTTGCCTTCCATTCGGAGTCAACGCATTCAAAAAGCAAGCAAATGTAGCAGTGAACTTGTGCACAAAGTGTGTGTCAGAGGAGTTCGAGTGGGTTCAGGTGTGAGGCTGGTGGGTCAGCACTGCTCCAGTGGCTCACTGAGTTGAGACAGAGGGAGGGAGAGAGAGAGAGCGAGAGAGAGAGAGAGAGAGAGAGGGAGAGAGAGAGAGAGAGAGAGAGAGACATTTCAGGAGGGTGTGCTTATGCATGGGCATAAATCATAAAATCATTTTGCACTAGGAAACAGATAAGGTCACTGGTGAATACAAATTAATATAGATGTAGTAGAAGAACTTGAATACATTGTTTTGAATCAGCAACAGAGTTAGCAGGCAAGTAGAGAGGACTTATTAACTATGCACGCTCTCCTCTTGTTGCAAGCAGCAACTGTTTGCCATTACGGTAATGACTACGTTTTGGACATCTGATAATTACTATAAATCTAATGTAAGCTATTACTGTACGGTAGCAGACTACTAATACAGCCTTACTTGTGAAGGGTTTCTGTTGATGGTAACTGTGCTCAGTCTTGTGCTGCCAGGGCTCTTGTCTTGGAGCCCTGCCTCAGGATCTGAGATGATCCGTGTGTGACAGCCTAGGACGTCTTTTCTCAAAAAAACTATTATACTATTATAAAAAAAAACTATTATATAATTACACCTTGTAATTCAACCACTCATGTTATTGACATTTATTAATTTATATGTTTTATTTATTTTTTATATTCATAGCCCGGTTCTGCAAAGCCCTTTATAAATACAATATCTAATGATAATAATAATAACAATAATAATACATATTAATAATACACCTATTATTATTATTCATAACCCCGTTCTGCTAAAATAGATTAAATGTATTGTAATTATTATCATCATGGTCATTGTTCTTGTTATTATTATTCCAGCTCTGACTCCTCACTGGGATGCTTCCATGAACTTCACCCTCAGCGTCCCTGAGCTCTGCCTGATCCGCTTCTCTGTACTACACCAGACCAGCCTGCTCAGCAGTGATGTTGTGGGCCAGTACACCCTGCCCTTCACCAGCATGAAGAGAGGTGAGACACAGAGGGAGGGACAGAGAGAAGGGGGTTGGTGTGAGAGAGCTAAATTACATCAGCTGACATTTGTGGCCATTATTGTATTTCCCAGTTTTCTCAGTGTCAGCATTATGAAGTTGTGTGTGTGTGTGATCCACCCGTGTATGTCATAATGCTCAATGTGCATGAGTGTTTGATGCTTATGTATGCATATGGATGTGTGTGTGTGTGTGTGTCTGTGTGTGCACCTGTGTGCGTATATGTGTACGTCTGCCTCTCTTCCCCCAGGTCACCGCTGGGTACCCCTCCTGTCCAAAGAGGGATACAGCCTGGACCCAGCCTCCCTTTTCGTTAACGTGTGGTATTCCTAAAACGGCTCCTCTCGTCAGACTCGCGCGCACCTCAGCAGACGCGCTGCACTGTCGGCCCGGCGCGGAGGCAGAGACAAATAATAAAAAGCCTGCTTTCCTCAGATATAAATACCAGTTTTATTGTGAGGAAATAGATGTGCCATATCTGTACCGCGTGCATGGTTTGCTGTGGAGGACAAGACGTGAAGGTTTCAGCGGGACTCAGAGATGATGGTAATGGAGAGGAGCTCTCTGCCTACAGCTGGAGTCAACCAGAGTAGTGGGGAGACAGAGAGAGAGAGAGATAGCAGACTCCTTTCACAGAATTAATCATTGATACTAATACAATTACCGGGGGCAGAAGTGATTCACATGAGATGACGGCACATAAAAAGACCTTGTGCGTTCACAGGAAACAGTATTGTATTTGGGTTCATTATTGATGATAAAGCGATAGACCTCATATGGTTCTCATATGAGGGCTGCAAATGAGAAACGATGCAGGGACACATTAACACTCCATGACACTGTAAAAGGCAAGCTGCTGGCATGGATTCCTATGGCAACCCCACTTTGAGCAAGCCAGCAAAGAGTAATATAAATAGCATTCACAGAGGTATGCATTATTGAACCGAATCCAGTGCAGGACAGTCTATTTCCATCCCAGCTCATCAACAAATCCTATGAATGAATCCGACCAGAGGACGGGTCAGCAGCCCTGTCAGGAGGATAGCATTAAGATTACATGAAGACCTGCCTCAACCTGGAGGGTTTGTGTGTGTGTGTGTGTGTGCGTGCGTGCGTCTGGATATGTGCGTGGGTGTACACGGGTGTGTACCTCTGTATTTGTGCGTGGGTGTTTCCGCGCACAAGAGTGTTTGACTGTGCGCGTTTGTGTGTGTGCGTGTGTGCGTGCGCGCGCATGCGTGTAAGTGCTATTGATGGATGAGAAATGGGATGGAGAGAGAGAGAGAGAGGGAGAGAGAGAGAGAGAGTTAGAGCCAGCCACTCGGCCAGTTGTCATCTCGCTCACACACTTTCCTTGCTCTGCCCCCCATCCAAATCCACTGGCCAAGGACATCCGCTTGACACAGCCCAGGGGACAAAAACGCAGGTAACAAGCAAGCTGCCTGAGATAACATCACACCACCTCTAAAACGCTGACCCCGCGGATCGTTTCAACTCTCAGTGAAACAACCCAATGAGGATGATGTGTCATTTTACATACCTACAGTACGAAGAAAGTGCAAACATTATAGCAATATGTTTCCTTCATCCATCACCGGGCTACGTTCCTATACTATGTTTGATTTGCCTTCGTTTGATTTACACGTAGGAATTAAAGTACACGCAGTAATCACAATCACAGTAAACAGTCTCCTTCGTCGAGTCTTCCTTTGACGTAGCTTTGTAACATCATCCAAACAGTCCGTCCAGTGCTAGTGTAGTGCACTGACCGAGGTTAAATGACCTCTGATAGATTGTACTAAAGTCATAGTTTCTTCCTTGGGTGGACCTCCCCTTCCCAGTACAGCCAGAGGAATCTCTATATCACGTTTTTTTTCCTTTATGGCTGCGCCCCCTAGCGGCAGCAGGCTCACAGTGCATGTCCCGGTAGTCAGACAGAACAGTTCCCCAGTGGGAACCACTGCTCCTTGTCCAGCCACCGTTCTTCCATCCTAATGTTGGTTGCAGCCACAAAAGCTTTCTTGCTCTTCACGGTCACTTCCAGCACCTTGCCGTACAGCGACGGGACATCCCTGTATTCCAGCTGTGAACAGGAGTTACATCGTTTAGACATGAAACAATAGGCCTACACTACTGCGGCTTAAGTACGTTTGTTTTCTGCTGCTAAATGCCACAACTGAGTTCCATGAAACAAGTAGGCTTGAACTGATCCTCTCTGTCACCACCTTAACACAGAAAGCTTCTGCTCCGTTCATTTCTTTATGGGTGTGAGATGAGCTCACGTGGCACCATTAAAGCAGTAAAATGACTGTAAACACGTGGCAGTCAGAGTCCACTCGCTTCAACACTGGATCATTCAAAGACCCCATCGGACTCTCACAGTGAAGGGTGTGTCACAACAGGCAGAGAGCACACAGAGTCAACATTACATAAGGGGTGAAAAAGTGAAAAAAAAACAACCCAGAAAGACAGGACAATGTGCACATCCAATTCACTGATTTGGTTTGCGTATAGATTAGTTTGGGACTGGTACACTGGTTAAAATGCTACACAAACAAGTCTAAATCCGCTTATCAATTGGTAAAGGGTGCTGATATTGTACCATGTGAACTAACGTTCACAACTCCAAGACATCTGATGAACTCTTTCCCTGCCTGAAACTCCTCATATTTAAAGGACATAACAGGAAAGCTGTTGTACCAATTCATTGAAGGTGGGGTTGTCATTATTGCGGACCACCTTGGTTTTCCTCTCAGAGCGCTTGCGGGGGTCTGGTCTGAGATGTGTGATCACATAGGCATCAGGGTTAGAGCCGTTGGCCATCCTCTGTTGAGCAGAGCAAAGACAAGGAAGACTGTTTATGAGAATCAGTATAAAGAATTTTATTTCATAATTTCACTCTAGTAAACAGATAAGGTCACTGGTAATCAAGTTCAAGTTCAAGTTTCAATTACAAATGAACAGAGAAGTAGCGAAAACACAGGAATTTAAACACCTGAATTCCCAGAATTCAAGAAGTCAGGAATGAAATGGAGATAATTAACTACTGATGTTCTCCTCTTTTGTCATTGCAAAATACCACCTAAGGCATCAACATATATAGTGTTATATAATAATAAATAATAAATGTTATAAATGATCACCATTTTAAAAGGAGAGATAAGTAGAGCAAAGTAAATGAACTCACAATGTTCTTCAGGTGCTTGACCAAGACTGAGAGCTTATGGTCTGCATAAGACATGTAAAGCTGGATCTGAGGCCTCCCTTCTGCAGTAGATGGGACCGAACATTGACCAAACATCATTACCAATTAATTATAGTAGTGTCACTCGGCACTTTGCACTCGGTCAAAATCAAACTAAGCACGTAGCGCTGTTGATTATAGTGAGGACTACCACGTAAACGCTCCTATTCCTATGAGAGTTGATAAACCATATTTTTCAAAGTTGGTATTATTTTTCTGATAAATGGTTAAATATTTTCAGTATTACTTTTATACTATTATTCTTAGGGATTTAAATATTAAAATGTAATTGTTTTCATGCAAGAAACTCAAAAATTTGGTCAAAGTGGACTAAGTGAGACTCTTCATTTATATGAGCCCTGAACAGCCTTGAACTCAGCCTTAAACATTTGGTGAGCTAAAATCTGAATTTCATAGATATATAGTACAGAATGAATACTTGCTCTCTTTAATATCAGAAGCAAGAGGAACATTGCTTTGAGCCGGTCAGACCAAGAAATCCTCAATCATCTTTTTTACACATCTATCTTGTATTGATAGAGGAGCAGAAAATTACCTCTCGTCACACTTTCTTGGGCTGCCTTGGGACCATCCAGGAACAAGCTGCACACAAACTCATTCTGCAGACAACAGAGTGAGACAGTATTTTAAGCCATGACCAGTTAAAAGAGATCATTTAGTGAAGATCAGACAGTGACAGAGAGCGATGTTTAACAGTCATAACAAGAGAGACTCACTCCCTTGCACGGTCCCTCAAAGAGCTCCTTCAGGTATTTATTCAGCAAAGACATCTTCCTGCCTGGTCTGAACGACATTTTAAACCGGCTAGGGAATCTAGGAGAGAGGGAGGAGTAGGTAATAGGCAGAGTGATGGGGAGGGAATTGTTATGAAAAATCAATTCACTTCGGTCTAGTAAAAACTCACTCACTGTGGCAACATAGACTCTATGAAGTGTTTCTGCAGCTGCTTGTGGATCAGTTCAAACTGCCCAAATGTCTTCTCTCTATTCAGATAGCCATCATCAATGGTCACTCTCAAATCATAAATCTGCAAATCAAACAAATGGTGTGAAATCAGCGGGTACATCCATTTCAAGGTTCAGTGTCTGTGATAATTGAGTTAATTCAAAAAGGTAAATTTTTTAGTTACGCGCAAGTGAATGAAACCCAAGAGGAGTAATTCTATAACTATAATAATTCACTTATCGTAGCGCGTTGCAAAGGTCCAGCAGCTTGACAACAAAACTCAGTTATCAAGTGCTTTCATCACCGTAGACCATAGGGAGCCTCCAGACAGCTTTCCTTCCCATGAACAGAGTCTCAACCAATTTAACAACAGCAGCAAAAACAGCATTTTTCTGTTTAACTACGTTTACACTTTGAAATGGGTTTGCCAGAATCCCTGCATGGAAATTGCTGCAGTTGTTATTTCACCCTGCGGCGAGCCCAGTCGGAGCGTTCTGGCACATCTGCGTGCTGTTGTTTCAGACAAGGTGCTCTCTCAATTTCTCCCAGCAGATGGACGGTTTACCCTGACAACAGGAGACCTATTATGATCAAAGAGCAGTGTAATGCCAACAACCAGCAGTACCTCACCTCTGGGAAGGACTCTCCAAACATGGCCCAGATGCCTAGGAGGCCCTGTCTGACTGCTCAAATCAGCAGGCCAACAACACATACTGTCATCGCGCTGCCACGGGTTATTTGTCTCTTTGTGGCATGAAGTATTTTGTCCCTCTGAGATTACGATCTAACTGAGAGCCTCCAATGTATCAGACAATATCTCCCAGTGACTTTCCAGTTTAAAATGAACTTATTGTATCAGTGAAGCTTTGTTGTAAGACTTTTTGACCGAAGTACAGTACAGTACAAAGAGCAACATGGAGCCTCACCACATCCTTTCCCCTGACAGTGTATTTCTGGATGACTGCTTCCTGGATGTTGGTGCTGGGGGCAGGGCTCTGGGCCTGGGTCGCCGGTCCTGGTTTCTTCCCTTGGGCTATGATGTGAGTCAGGAAGTTGAGCTTGACCGCAAAACTGTCCATGCTTTCCTTGATCTTCCTGGCTCAGGACAGATACAGACAAGCTATTAGTGCTGCGTGGTGAAATGACCTTGAGTCAATGCAACTATTAGGAATAGACTGAAGACCTTGATGAAGGCGGAGATTGATGAAACTCATTATTTCCACAGTCAGCAGTGAGTCAGAGAAACTGATAGTCATGTTATCTGAGCAAGACTGTTATAGACGATAAAAAGCCGAAGATAAATATAAAGAGCAAAAAGTTTATCTTCAGATGTACTTGGTAAAGTAGGAAGTAGCCTCAAGGTCGGAGTCATGAGGTCGCAAGTTGTTCTGGACATACTTCAGGTCCTGGGTGTCCTTCATCTCTGGCATGCCTGCACCTAGCATCTGCACACCACGCACGCACGCACACACACGCACGCACGCACACACACACACACAAAAGTTATTCAACATTCATACAACAAAATGTTGTAGCTGTGAGGCTGCTACTGTAGTAATCAGTAATGGTCTCACCAGCTGTAAGAGGCTCAGCACCAGCGCAGTGCGCCTCCTGATCACATTGTAAGCATCGCAGCAGAGCTCCACGAAGCGATGGAAGCGCTGGGGCTTTTGACCCCCACCTGTGATGAAGTGCTGCATCTCCGATGTGAAGATGAAGGGTGTTCGGTCCCTACCACAGTGTAAATGCAGAAAGGAAGCAAAGCTTGTGTTGAGCGACGTTGTTTTCTTAGCCTTTGCTGTTGGATCTTGGGGGTTGAGCCTTGATAGAGGGGACTCTAAACGCTAAACTAAACACTAAATAGCCCACAAACACTGTTCGATTTTACTGCTTTAGATTTAATAGGTCAGCTGATCCAGACACCCCAGTCTTGTTCTTGTATTGATTTTCATGTTACTCAATCAACGCATAACTCCTTCAAGTGTCAAGATGCCGCTTGTGTCTTGCAGCCAGTGTACCTCTTTATGCTTGCGAACTTCTGTGCGTTGCCCATGATCTTGCCGAAGTCGATGTGGAACATGTGCCCACTGTGCTTCAGCATGATGTTGTCGTTGTGACGGTCGCAGATCCCCAGGATGAAGGTGGCCACACACCAGCCTGCACACGAGTGGAGGAAGTTCATCACAGCCTGTGCATATAGACAGGGAGAATAACACAGTGAAGATAAGTACACGTCAGTGCATCAACCACTAAAGTAAACGTCTACGATCACGCGCGATGATGTGAAATGACGCTCGTTTCTATGGCGCGATCCCGACCTCCTCGTAGTCCTCCTCGGTTTTGTTCCACATGTGGAACCATTTCTCCAGGGTGTCCTCACGGAGAGGCCCGCCCAGACCCCACTCCTGCTGGATCTTCCCCAGGGTCACCGCCTCTGGAACCACCTCCACCAGGCCTGACAGCCACACAGATAGGTGATGAGCATGAGCATGGCGATCACACAGAATACGATTTCGATTAAAACGTCAATAATTCTACGTGAAATTACAACACTGATATGCTAGTCAGGTAATAACGTGCGCAAAAAAACAAACAAGAAATAAGTAACCAAGTCAAACGGACCCAGGTCTTTGCCAGTGGAGAGACACCTGAAGGTGACCATGCGCATGTCCAGCCCCTCCTGGAGCCACACCCGGTCCATGAGCCGTACTATCTGCAGCACCAGCATGTCCTGACGCAGGTTATCTCCTGTCTGGACGACACACAACACTGTGTCACTGTGGCGAGCAGAGCAGTGCGGGCAGTTGACACCTAGCGCAGAATTAACCTCTGCCTTTATATGTGTGTGTTTCTGTAGTCGCCGGGAGAGGAGCCCGTGGAACCAGAAGCGCCTGAGTTTTATACGTAGCTTAAACAAGGAATACAAGCCTAAAAAAAAAGACTTGGACTCGTCCCTGAAAGGAGGAAAAGGGAAAGTGTTAGTGCCAAGTACCGTGGTGCCTGATTTCAGTTGTTAGATTAACTTGACGCCAATTATAAACACACAGGCTGAACCACAAACTCCTCTCTGTTGCGCTTCCTACATTTAATGGCTGAACATTACTAAAGTCACGTTCAACTGTCTATGGCTGTAGCTCTGGGAAGAAAACCTAAAAGGGAGACAGGCTGCTGTGGTGGTGAGGGGGACCGTCTTTCAGCTGTACAACACGAGTTCAAGCCTTGCGCCAGCAAACAGCCGCACGACCGAAGTGTCTTTGAGCAAGCCACTGATCTCTACCAGCTCAAGGGGTACCGAGCTGACCCTGCGCTCTGAGCTCCCTGTGGAGGACATGATAATTAATCTATGGAGATCAATAAAGTGTCACGTTACTAATATTAACCTTGCAGATGACACTGGTGTTCCTGGCCAGAGGATCGGTACAGATGAAGGAGATGCCTAGAGGAACAGCGTTGGAGTTGTAGAACTTACAGGCCTGGAGGGGACAGAACAGAGGATTAAACATTTAATTATGTTTCACACTTAACTATAAAATGTTCCTCCAAAAGGCATGACTTAATAAACCACTGTGTTGTGAAGCACGGGTAATGTATTGCGCAATGTGTTGCCCTTACATCCACATCCACTGCTTTTACATGAGCTGCCGGGTTCAACGGTAGACGACAGCTTATCCCGTCTTTGAAGAAGCTGTCAATCTTCCACTTTTCTCTATTCAAAACGTCCTGCAGTCAAAATTACGAAAGTTGGCACTTAAAAAAAGTTATAGATAATATACTTATTATAATAAGATTAAACCGGACTTGTGAGTCTTTAATCGTCACAACAAACCACACCCACATGCATGCAGAGTGCGGCCCGGCATGCACACATACACACACAGAAATGGTGGCTGAGAAATGGCTAGATAAATGGATGCAGATGTCTTCTTGCCTTGCGTCGGGTTTTGTCCGCGATGCGAATCCTCTCTGCCACCTGTGTGATCAGAGCGACCAGGCGGGTTTGGTTCTCCAGCTCCTGCCTCAGCAGCCGGCCGCAGCAGTGCTTCAGGGCAGCCTGGACCTTACTGAACCAGCTCTGGTAGTGGCCATCATCCTGGACATCCACCAGCAGCCTGGCAGGATATTGACATAACAATAATAGGTCACAAGCCTTTATCTTATAAAGACTGAACATTAAAATACATAAAATACAAATACATAATGTTATAAAAATAACAGCGATAATAACAACAACAATACTACTACTACTAATAATAATAATCTATGGGTTTCATTACTTTTTAAACAATTTTGACCCGAAGTTCATCACTCAATATTTCTGAACTGATGATCGTATCCTCCAATTGTTTATGAATAAAATAAATGACTTAATATAGCCAATAACCTTTTCAAATGGAGTAAATATGATTATGGAATGAAACGCTTCAATAATCATCGACAAAGTAAATTCCTGCTCTCTGTTTGAAGTTTGATTCCCCTCCTACTCACCAGTACAGCTGCTGGGCGATCCTTACGTTCTTCAGGGATCTGTCTAGCAGCAGCGTCACCAGAGGTCCATCTAACTCCCATTCACTCTTCAGAGCCTGAGGGAACAGGACAATGGATCAAACCACCGTCCTCGAGGGGTCTACTGTACAGAGTGTGCCTATGCCAGTGTATATGCAGCATGTGATGACATGTTTTTTCAATGCTTTGAAAAAGATACAGCGGAGGTGACCGGCGAGTGCATGAATTTCAAGGTGAATACTGAGAGCATGAATCTACGTGTGTCTACCAGACTGTGTGGATAGGCTGTGGTGAGAGATAGGTTCTTTACCTGGACTAACTGTGGCAGGAATTCCTCCAGTTCTCCATCCGATATCTGCTCAAAGTACTGCACTGCTGTCTTCCGCACATTCAGGTCATGAAAACTGGATAAAGAGGCATTATTATATCAACCAAACGTCCTTTCCAACATTATGGAAACATTAAGTCAAACCAGACTTTGCCCCTTATCATATATTATATGTATGTGTGATTTAATTATGCCAGAGATGTCAATTAAGGATTTTATTAATCTGACAAGTGTGATTTAGTTGCCATTTCTAATAGTCCACATTTAAATATGAGCTAGAAACATTCGCAGGACATTGGGCAGAAAACTACTGGGCGTGGGCTAGTGCGCTTGTCAAATTCCCTTCCTGCATAATGTATAAAAATACATTACATCACAATCGTCGTCTTATAATGCAGATTTCTTGTTGCCATAATGGCGTCGTTGTATGTGAACCAAGATACAGTACATGAAAAACTCTCTAATACTCTCTAATAAATCTTTAGGTTAATATTTTTGTATGTGAAACCAAAGCAGCCCACCTGTCACTGAGCAGAAAGAGGGCCTCCTCAGGTAAATAGATGGGCCAGTGTTCTACTATGGTATAGATCTCTGTCAGATCCTTAGGCTGCCAGCGGGGGGCTCCACCCAGCAGCAGGTGGAGGAAGGTGCTCCCGCTGTTGGCACAGTGGCGCTTGCTCCACAGGAAGGCCTTTTCATTTTCTGTCAGACTAGAGAAGAAGAAATACTGTCAGTAATATGATCAGGGACACAAAAAGGCAGGAAAAAGGTAAGACAATTGTAATCTCCCATTAGAAATGAATAGTGTTCCAGTGTATAGTGTTTCCCCACCCTCAAGAGACACATAAGCATATAGCCCCTTATAGCATGTACAGTACAATATATTAAATAAATAAAATAAAGCCATATCAGTTCCGTAATGCACAGTTTATTCTGTTGGTTATTTATTTTATCACTCACGAATGTCACTGAACTGGTCTTGTTTTACTCACAAACAGAGGCAGTGCTTCTTGGAGACGTCAGACATTTTCTTATGCAACTCCTCGCAAGGTGCAGTGAATATGACGGATCCAGGAAGTGCAACGGGCCTCTGATACTTCCATTCCCTCTGATCTGGGAACTCTAGCTGGAAGAAAACAGGAAGCAGTGTGAATGTTTCAGAGCAGTGGCAGAGGGTGACACTGGATTCATTCCAACCAACACCAGCTGATTTCACTAATTAGTTCACCTTAATACAGAGAGGGATGAACTAACGAGTGAAATCACCTGGTGTAGTGTTGGGTTGGAATGAAAACCTGCACACTCTCAGCCCTCCATGGCACATGATTGTCTGGTAGGATACATAGAGTACTGAGACACAGTGAGTAACAGGGTTGTTATTTGAGTTGGCTTAAGCTACTGACCTGCAGTATGATCCCAGTGGCCTGCTTGTGGCTTTCGTACAGGGCAGGGGAGGGAGGAGTGGGCAGTTCAGCCATCATAGACATACTGAGCAGCACAGTCCCACCCACTAGAGTTCTAAACACACC
>OMKK01033262.1:23014-38352 GCA_900302305.1 Polymixia japonica | reverse complement strand
GTGTGTCTGTGTTTGTGTGTCTGTCTCTGTGTATCTTGTGTGTGTGATTGTTTGGCTGGATTTTTCTGTCTTCCCTACCACACTGTTTATATATGTTAATGTGCTTTTCTTTTTGTTTTTGTTTTTTCATGTATGTTTGTGTACGTGCATAATATGTAAGTGTGTGTGTGTGTGTGTGTGTGTGTGCGCACACGTGTGTGTGCGCGCGTGTGTGATGGGCATCGCTGGGGACCGGAATAAACAACAGCTGGAGAAGGAGAACATCTTACCCCTCCTCCCCCCTCCACCCCAGGGATTAGAAAATAAACAGAACAAACGGAGACAGAAGGAGGGAGGGAGGTGAAGGGGGTATATAAGAGAGATGTGTGTATGTGAGTGAGAGAGAAAGAAAGAGAGAGAAAGAGGAGAGAATGTGAGAATGAGAGTGGACGTGAGAAAAGGTTCAGAGAATACGAGCGAGTGACTGAAGTGTTTGTGTGTGTGAGACAGAGAGAGCGAGAGAGAGAGAGAGAGAGATCCTAGAGACAGTTCTCAGAAGAGAATCATCAGGATTTTAGAAATGGTGTATTACTGATTGATTAACAGAGCTGCACAATTCTGACAAACTCTGATTATTTTTACATTATTTATGCATCATAAATCACATATTCACTATTCCAAACCTAAATCAGTCTAAATCAGTGCTGTATAAACCTAGCACCAGCAGCTAGAAAGACTGAGTCAACGTGACCGTTTTCAATCCTATGGTCCTAATTCACACAATAACCTGTACTTTACCTTGTGGTTGTTGTGATGTATCTGTACCTACACCGTACATTGATGTTGTTATAGATGTCCATGGGTCAGAGATGGGCAGAAATATCGTTTCCTGTTACAAATACAAATAATCCTTTGACAAATGCATAAAAAAAAAATTAAAAAAACTACAAAACAGTCGCAGGAACAATTAAATTAAATTAGGAGAACGGGGTCCTGGTCTCGCACTTTTGGAGTACAGGTTTGCCTCTAACATCGGTGGGTCTATCCATTTGTAACCAGAGTTTGTATTAATCAAATGCCAGTCAACCATTCAGTTATGGCTAAGGTGTTCATTCACTCCTGCTGGTTATGCTACTTACCTTTCTCTCTGCTCTTTTCTATGTTCACGCTGGCTTTAGCCATGTGTAACGGCAGAATAAGATGCACACTAGGCATGTAATCGGTTGCAGTGTTTATTATGAATAGCAGGGGGATGTAAATGACAAGTTTCATTCTAAAACACTGTGTATCCCTTTTGAAAAAGTTTTGCTACCTGATATTCATCAGCAGTATTTCAGCAACACAGATGACCCTGTCCTCTAAACCATAGCTATTTTGTAAGCAAAGGTCTTACGATGACTAACTTTAATAGTAACCCAGAATGTTGGTCTTGATTTTGTTTACATTTTTACAGTTTTGACACATATTATATGATCAAGTAATTATTATTCACTCTCTACTCCCTATCCCACCTGCACTCTTAGCTGTTTTCATGTGTAACCTTGTTTCTGTATTTGTTGTTTATTTGGACTACACAAATTAAATGATCTTCCTTGTGTGCTTACCTTAAAGGCTGTGAAGAGTTTGAGCGTAGTACTTCTATTGCAGTATGTTGGTCAGTGGAGTACCAGGGCCGGGTTGATGCTGACGCTTTGGAGCACTTGTAAAAAACTAAAGCAAAACTAAAGAAAAGGAAAACAAGGGTCAGGTTGCAGCTTCCGGAGCACCACCAGGGACACTGAGCTCATGTTGGATTACCTGGTGCACATGGCTGCGTTTGGAGTACCGGGAGCATTTGGACTTTGTCTCTGAACTGTAAGTCCCATCTCCTACTTCTACTCCATCATTAAGCATTCAGGAGCATAAATCCCCTGGTTTTCCTCTTACCATTGCTCCAGATACAATTCCCATCTTTCCCTGATGAACCCAAATAAGATTTTCCTGATGATCCAAACAGTGCAACAAGTCCCTGGTCCCTGGTACTCCATTCACAAATGATCCAAAGACAAAGTCCCACTTTCACCTGGTAATTAAAAACAGGTTCCACTTGGTACTCCACCAACGCTACCATAAAACCATAGCAATTCGAAATGAACTCAGTGCCCTTGGTGCTCTAAACCCTGCCAAGCAGCCCTGCTACACTCACAAACACCTCAGAGCCTATGTTTTCTCTTACCAGGTGCACATGGGTGCATTTGATCTTTCAGGAGCAACAGGACTTTTTTTTAAAGGAATACACCAACTTTTTGGGAAAGTCACCGTTTGGACAACTTACTGGTTTGATAAGAATAGACACCAAAACCTTTTGTCTGTCTCTGGTAGATTGTTTGGTAGACATTTTAGCACACATCATGTTAGGTAAATGTAGGCAACTAGCATTAGGCTTAGCTAATCGCCTACATTTACTTTACATGATGTGTAAACAAACAGATTTTCAATTTTTGCAAATACAAAAAACTTGCTGCTGCTGATTGTACACATTATAAAAATCAACTGTTCTTAAAGTCATCCTTGCCCAACACATCATAGACAGTGATCTATTGTACCAGCCATGCAGGACATCAGAAGATATCCAAGGAAGGCCCAGAAGATCATCAAGGATCCCAGCCACCCCACCCATAGACTGCTCTGTCCACTCCTGTCTGGCAAACGATACCAGAGCCTATTTTGTACTTTTACTATTATTTGCAACTTTAGCTTACTTGTGTGCGCTATTTCTCTTTTTTACTTCTCTTTCCTTTTCTGCATTGTTGAGAGGACCTAGCAAACTAAGCATTTATCTGTACGGTATACACCATGACAAATAAACTTTGATTTGATTTAATTTTGTGTTGGTATTTCTAATCAGAATAATCGGGTATTTCTAAGACGTTTATAAGCCGCTATTGCTAACTCATCCTCACCTCCTACTCTAGTTTCCCTGTGGGGATCCCAGGACTCTAGTTTAGGGCCTATCCTGTTTTCTATTTATGTACATGCTCCCCCTGGGCCAAATGTATTCAGAAATATACCATCTCTTTCATTGTTGTGCGGATGAAACGCAGCTATATCTCCCCCTAGAACCACGTAACCAGGCCAGCTGTACTATATCAAAGACTGTCTCTGAGACATTATATTGTGGATGGCACTGAATTTTCTCCAATTAAAAGATGTTTTTAATCAAAACCTGGGCAAAGTTGTTTTTTTTGACAATGCCTTAAAGATATTGTGAAATCCAACATTTACTAGCTGCAAATTTGTTGAGCTGAATTTTTCTATAAAGCTTCACATGGTCATGTTCTTGGGTCTATCTCTAATCTTTTATCCCTTTACAACACCACTAGGTAGCTCAGGTCCTATGATTTCTCATTTGGTTATGGACTATAGCTTCACCACCAGGACTACCAAGCAACATTTTGCCTACAACTACTACAGAACTTACATAAGAATGTTCTCTTGAGATGTACAACTTTGTCAAAGTCTCACATTAAGCTTAATGGCCGCTTGCTGTTATAAGCTATTCTTCTGTTTTTCTGTTCCAATGCTAATGTTACTTTTATTCTTTGTTGTTATTCTCTTGCTCATTTTTTGTTGTTGATGCAGTGGGATTGGTTTCCTCCTTTTTTTCAATTGCTCTGTGAAGCACATTGGTATACCAACAGGTTTTGTTTTAAAGTGCTATATAAATTAAGTTGGTTTGACTTGACTGTGACCCATTCCCACACAGGCTAATTACCCTTCATTTTAATGTGGTATTTTGTGAAGATCTGAAGGTTCTCTTTGTCTTAGACCAATCACAGTTAAACAAACAATACAGCTGTATTGCTTGCACTGTGGTACAGACTGTGGAGGTGTAATGGTAGATACAGTATAACTGAATCTTTTACTTTTATTTGTTTTTTAATTATGCGATAGCTCTGTGAAGGAAATTAATAATTGCACGCTCAAAATAGTTGTGAGAAGAGATAGTTGCTTCAATGTGTAGCAATCATTTATTAGTCTAAGTCATACACTAATATGGTTCCTCTCCTCTAGTCAAGTCAAGAGAAGAAGGCTGCCATAGCCTATAGTCAAAATATCAGGTCCACCACCTCAGTCAAGTCAGAGAAAATGGACCCCGAACAGAGAAAGCACATTGGTTTTGTAGTCATACAATAACAATTCTAACAATTGTAGCTTAGCTTTACAGGCAGGCCTTGAGAAAGCAGGTGCTCTGGGAACAGGGAAAAGTTATGGCTGCCTCTATGGTTTGTCTAACTAGCTTACAGGAAACTGCAAGAAGCTAAACATTCTTTTAACACAGAGTACTTCTAAACATAAATGAGTGGTTACATGGGTTCATCACACACACTCTACTTAGATTGTATTTTTCCATCACAGCTCCTTAATAAATGTCTGAATTTCAGCCCCTACCCCAAAAATACCCCATTTACCCTTTGCTGCTTTTATCAACTAATTGTACGTTTACTTTTTGTTTGTGTGTTACCCCTAACACGTAGCAATCATTGACTGAAACGATTGATTGAAAATCTACCACTGATCCAGGGAATGGGTCAGTGCCCTTTCAGTTCAAACAAGTCTAAATGTAAATGTTTTCACCAAATAATGACAGAAGTCTCATTCTGAAACAAATGTGATATATTGTGGTATAGAACATGCCTGTCCTGGGGGCAGTAGGATGATCTGGCCATGGGTGAGGTTTAAGTTAGTGTGAATGAAAGCAGTAGCGAACACAATTCTCAAATGTATATCTATTTTATTTTACATTCACTTCTATTTCATTGCATTGTCAAGTCAGAGCAGCGCTCAATCTAATAAATTCTGTAGCTATTTGTTATCTTTGGTTCTGCTATGGAGGTGCTTAATGAAACTGTAGGCTGGGTTTGAAATGAAGGGATCCTAGGAGTATCTGGGACTCCCGTCAGGAAAATAGCCCCAGGGAATATTGACTTAGCACAAAAGCATTTTGCTTTTAGTTGTCTTTATTTCCGCCCTTAGAAAATAGATATAGTCCTAACTCCCATCATGTAGTTTGGTTTCAAGTATTCTCGTGTGCTTTTAACAATTCTGACTCTAGCCTTCCAGCGCAGTAGCCCTATCATTCAGGGACTATATTAAAGCCAGGGTAAGCTAGGCTTATTTAGGTTTTATTTGTGTCGGCAGCCTAAAAACATCGTGTAGCTGAGTTCCCACAGCGTTCCCTTTAAAGAAGCGCTCTGGTGAGTCGATGTTAATCAGAGGATGTGCGCTTATGAGGAGATACACGGAGTATCTGAGATAGACTGTCTACTTTTACACTGGTCTGATGAGATGATGGACAAACTGTCTTTTCACAATCGGACGTAATTGTGCCTGCATCTGGACGCTGTCGCGGTCTATGGTTATAACGGAGATGGTCTGGCCGTAATAGGCTATCCGAAATTGCTCTACCTCACAAGGACAGGGTTTTTTGTCATTTTTTCGGCACAACACAACGACTGAATTGTGTGAAATTGGATTACGAAACATCTCGTTATGCTGACCCGATTCACTGCGAGTGTTGTTACATTGTAAACGCTCATAAGGGCTGATGAAAAGATCCTGGCATATGCTGCTGCGCTTGATGAATAGACGCAGGTCCAGCGTCGCTACGGTCGCTGTAGGTTATTGTAACAATGTGAATCCACAAGGATCCGGTTCACCGATCTGCCAGTCTCGCTCGGCCGCATCCCGACAGAATCGCTCATGATGCCCAGGGCTTTGCGGAGGCTTGTCCATTTGGTGGTTTTCTGCCCTCTGTCGAAAGGCCTGCAGGTATGGTCGCATATGTACTGGCAATTTTGCTTTTATGCATTTTGTTATGTTAATTTCGTTTCACTGTAGGTTTTGCCTGCACTCGACTATTATTGTTAACTATGAGGTTCGTTATTGGCGTTGTGTGAGCATCTGTCTTAGTCCTGCCTATTAGCACAATATGTATAATAGGAATATGTACGTTTTTAAAATGACCCATAGTGCAACTCTATATTGTACTCAAAGATCCTGTCTGAAATCAGAACATGTCGACCGACATAGCTTGTGCTACATCTAACCAATACACATTTTAATTATGTTATCCCATTCAAGATAAAGTCAAGTGGCAAACTGTGGCAGACAGTCTTTCCAGTAGGCCCAAGTCTTCTGCCCTTATATCATTAATGTGCCATGTCCTCTTGAGCTCACAGTATTTCTCTCCCTCTGTGCTTTCATCCATGTCTTTCCCACCCTGAAGAGTCGTCTACCGGCAATAAAGGTCAAGTACTTGCTCCTGGCATGGCTGGGAATCCTGGTTGCCAGCTGGGTAATCTACATGCAGTATGCCTCTTATTCTGAACTTTGTCGTGGACATGTCTGCCACATGGTCATTGTAAGTAGATTTTCTATTCCCCATTATGAAAATGAGCATCATAGCACAATGACATGTGACATGACAGCAACAAGCAGCAACAAGCATATCTGGACCCTATAGAAAGACCAGGGGTCAAAACTGTATTGGGGAGTGGGGTGAAGGGTCGTGTCCAAAGACATGAAGGTTATGTATTCCTTATCTTACCAGAGAACTGTCACCTTATGCTAGTCCATAAATGCACAGTGATGCTCCAATGTACTGTTGCTGCACACAGATTTACACAGTCAGTGGATTGGGGCTGCAAACAGGTCATTATCAACTCTGTTAACTTTGGACCATTTACAGCATGGTGTAAATTCACCAGAGAGAAAGAGAGAGAGGGGGAGGGTAAATTGAGGTGCACTACAAAAGTAGATGCAATTTGCACAAGTACAAACAATGTGTGCAAGTTTTCAGAACATGCATAAAGGATGGTATGCAATTGGACAGAAGGAATCTCTTCCAAGAGGAGGGACGGCTGGGGGCTGCTTTTATTGGCCTCTTGCTTCATACATCACCATTGACTTTGGTCACGGGTATAGCCTACAGCTACTACTCTCCTGCTGTGTCCAGCTGTTTCCAGTGGCCTTTGAGAGCAGGCTTTGTATTTTCATGAGCTGCTGTGGTCCAAAAAGTTGATTAAAATAATGTTCATATAGAATAATTATACCTGATGAGGATCAATGTTGCAACAGTCTAATTACAGCAAATGATCAGATCAGTACCATTTTGTTTCTTTGTTTGGATGTGTGTTTGGATGTGTGTTAGACATTTGTTATAGTGTTTAAAGGATCTTCTGGCAATTTCCTGTTATTAATGTAGTACATGTCCTGTTTCCTGTTTTAGTGTGATCACTACCGAAGGGGCATAATCTCAGGCTCATCCTGCAAGGCATTGTGTGATCAGAGGACCCTAACTCTGCAGCGGTGTATGTCCACCTCCTCCACTCATCAGGTAAAGTAAACCCATGCACAACATACAATCATAGAACAATAACATGTCTACAGAAAACAATAAGGCCCAAATCAACCACACGTTGCATGCAGGCTTTATTAAATGGAAAATTGTGACCAGGTGCCATTTAACTTTAACATGAATAGAAAAATAAATAACTATTTTTATTTAATTTATATATTTAACATTTATTGTTATTATTATATATAACTGGGAAGTGTACATTAAGTGTTGTCTTTCTGTGGACACGTCTAACAGCTCATTAAGAACTGTCCCAGTCTCCCTTCCTCATTATACCCGCTCTATTCGATCGCTGCCATCTTATCTAACATTAGATAACCTATATTAGTTATTATAGCTAGCAAGCTAGGTTGCCAGTAGTTAGCAAAATGGCGGTGAGGGTAAATATTGGTGGAATTCAACCATACATGTTTGAACCGGAGTCCAATTCCAAGGAAGAGAACGAGGAAGAAAAGGAACAGGCAATATTACACAATCATCTAAATGTGGACGCATCTGAATGGTAAATAACGTTGACGTTAGCTCTACTCTCTGTTTTGATCAGATCAGTGTAACAGTTAGCCGTACCCCAATGAGCTTCTACTATCATTGAGAAATGTTTTAACTTACCAGTAATGTTCCTGAGGTGCCGCTTGCTGTGTCCCCGAGATAAACTGTCAGAACGGCGTCTGGCTTCAATTGTTTTTTTTTTGGCAAATCCCATCAAAACTTGCATTAAATTGCTGAAATATTCATCTGAAAAATGTGCACTGCATACTCAGAGTTTGGAGGAGAGTGCTGAGGGAATCTCCCTATCTTTATAAATAAAAGTGAGCCATTTGTCGCACAGTTCCCAGTCAGTGGGCAAAGGTTGAAATGACCTTTCACCAGTTAATATTTTGCAACTTCTCATTGTCTTAACATATAGTTAGCACTTGCATTTACGTTAGCTAACATTCAATGCTGTTGTGGTATGGTAATGAGGGGAGGTGCCTGATCCTGATACGTCACAAATCCAGTCTGTTCATACTCGCCCATTTGCCAGAGAAGCTTGCAGCTTACAATGAGAAAGCGAATATACACAGGAAAGACATCCTCGCACATTTTAACCACATCAGGTGGTCTAATGTAGAGTCCTTAGACATATGAAAAACAGAAAAAGTACCAAAATCATGGCACTAGGTCTTAAATAGCCAAGAGTCTTCCATATTTAATAAAAAGTTAAATGGAGCAAAATGTCAATGCTTGGATATTTTAGTTAAAAGTTGCCTATTTTCTATTGCAGTAGTCTTATTTATTGTTATTGCAATTTGTAATTTATTCTGTAACTTAACAGAATGGGATGGAGGGCCAGTCTAGTTTGTCATTCCTGCCCCACAAATGTGTGCGTCACTCTGGCGCCACTGATTAAAGACATTGTTGATGTTTCAAGCCCAATCCAAGCCCTTTCTCCCTTGTCAAATGTGTTTTTGCTGGCAGGTGTACAGTGGGCTATGGAAGGAGAGGCCAGTGGTGATTAAGTGTGGAATTGAGGAGCCAGTGAAGGTCGATGGGGCTCCAGACTCTGTGTTGCGGCAGGAGATGAGCTTGTTTGACAAACCCACCCGAGGAACGTCTATGGATGAGTTCAGAGAGATGCTACACAGCTTCCTCAAGGTCTCCTTTCTCTATATATCACACTAGTTTTCACACAGAACCACAACAGTGTAAAACACAAACAATCAATATTACAAATGATATACATTATTGATTGACACGGTAACATTTGTGCCCAAGATCAATTTCTGTTTCTCTGTGCAGTGATAGCCAACACTAAATCAATTTTAAACACAAGTTTGGGTCAGTTTTGAACATTCAATATGCATGTGTATGCACACACTGTCTCTCTCTCTCTCACACACACACACCCCTTGTAATGACTACAGAACATTTTTTAACAAACTCAAACTCAGGAGGTCATAATAATAATAATAATATAAGTGATAATAATAATTCCTGAAAAAGGCAGGTCAGAATGCACAGGTCAGTTTATGAGGTTACTAAGGAAATCATAAAACTAAATATATGATTATAAGATGAGATGTTAAACATAGGTTTCTACATTCCCCCCTTTTGTCCTGAAAGGACAACTAAGGTAAGTAGATGAAAACAGCATATATGATACCAGTACAGTAGATATATAAATGAAGGAACCACAATAAAGTACCAATACTCAATAAAGTAGGATTATACTAAATGGAAAGGCCAAGGTCAATAGAGAGAGGAAATCAGGTTCCTGTGGCCCCAGGCTTTATTTTCTAATTGACAAGGCAGGGTGCCAATAAAGCTCTTTTCATGCCATACTCTTTGGTACCGTTTGTCTCATCAGATGAATTGAAAAAGTTAAGATTTATTTTAGTCTTCTACCTCAAACCAGTGACAATCACAAATATTAACAACATTTAAAGTGTGCTGTTCACTAACAGTATTGCTTGTGGTATTCGTTTGGTGGAGTAAGCAACAGTATTGCTTATAGAGAGACTGTGTAGAGATACTGGGTCAAAATGTATTCAATAATGAGACGTGCATACAGAATATTTTAAGAGCTAGATATTGTCTATTTTGCAACTTAAATGTTTTTCACCACAAAATAAAAATAGGCCTACTTTCCATACAACTTTATTCATGAAAGTATATTGTTTGATAAAAGAGCCAATTTTAAGTTAGTAGATAACCTGATTGTATGTAACTCCTTCCTGCAGTCTAACCTTGGTGAGCAGCCATCTTTGAACACCCTGGTGGAGCGGGTCATCAGCCTCGCTGATGTCAACCAGGATGGCAAAGTGTCTTTAGCAGAGGCAAAGTCTGTCTGGGCTCTGCTCCAGATCAATGAGTTCCTCCTGATGGTGGCACTGCAGGAGAAAGAGCACACACCCAAGCTGCTGGGTTTCTGTGGAGACTTATACGTGACAGAGCGTGTGGGCCACAACTCCCTCTACAGGCTGGAGGTCCCCAGCTACCTGCAGGCCCTGGTCCCTGAGGCCTTGAGTTCCAGCCTGAACCGCTGGCTAGCCCCAGCCTGGCCGCGTAGAGCGCGCATCACCATCGGCCTGCTGGAGTTTGTGGAAGAGGTCTTCCATGGGACCTATGGCAGTTTCCTCATGTGTGACGCCAGTCCCCGTCACGTGGGCTACAACACCAAGTACGACTGCAAGATGGCCGACCTGCGCAGTGTGGCATCGGAGGCGGTCGTGCGGGGATTCTTGAGGGGTAGGCACTGCGAGACCAATGCAGACTGCACGTATGGCCGGGACTGCACGGCCACCTGCGACCGACTGGTGAAGCAGTGTAACACAGAGGTCGTACAGCCCAACCTTGCCAAGGTGTGTGTGCTGCTGCAGGATTTCCTGCTTTTCGGGGCACCTTTGGACCTCCGCGGGGACCTGGAGAAACAGCTACGCACCTGCGTGACGCTCAGTGGCCTGGCAAGCCAGATGGAGGTCCATCATTCCCTAGTCCTCAACAACCTCAAGACACTACTGTGGAAGAAGATCTCTAACACACAGTACTCCTGAGAAACACTAAGCTGGGAAAGCAGATTGAGATCCAACATGTATCCTACCTGTACTTCCACACAATGAATGGATGAATTAGTACATGAACTGTTGTCTGAACTATTGAGTGTTTTTGCTGGTGACGCTTTGCCAAAAGTTTTATTGATTGGCTGTATACATGTTGTGTTTTAACGCAACATTGACTGTGAATAATATGAAACTGTGAATTAATGGATTAATAAAAGCAGACTGGTTCTCTAGGAACCTCATAGATACCCTTTTGAGTTTTTGTTTTCCTAAATGCTTTATTTTGTGAAGCACAGTGATCTATTTAGACATAATATTCTCAGGGCGTTGCCTGTAATTTTATTTATCAAATCCTGTAAGATAACAAGTATTTTTTCAAAATAAACTGGACAAATACACTGTATAATTTTAAGGGTACATATACTGCTGGCTATGTATTCTTGTCCTGATAGAGGAATAACCAGCTGTTATATGGGGAGCTGCGTGATTGTGAATTTGGGTGGACTATATTAATTTCCTGTGTAGGAATATGAACCCTATTTGAGGCTGTGATCAAATGCAAATGTAGTCAGTTCATACCGATATTGATCATGTAATTAATCTGAACTAATTGTAAGTATGAATGACAAATATAAACTGGAGTCATCAATCACAAATTACCATGAATAAACTTCCACTGCCTCTGAATTTCAGACATCAATATGATCAGGGTTGCTATTCCTTTTAAAGGAATCATTTTCCAGCGCATAAATCAAATTACAAAATTCATATCTGGGCAGCTGATATTGTGCTTATGAACTCACAAGTTCTGGGAAAATGTTTTTGCTGAGAATTTTGAAAAAGCTTCAAGTGCTAATTTGTGGTGACTTTTGTGTGGATGAGAGGACCACACAAAGTTCTCCATTATATTTTCTCCATTTTCCATTTATTTATATTTTAAAACATCTTTACCTTTCCAACCTAGATATGTTTGAACCCTGATATGTTGTTAGCACAATTCAAAATTCATAATTCCAAGTGATGCTCCTGAAATCGCATTTTTAGATCTTTTAACTGCTAGTTGTAGCTTCTTGCACTTCATCTCATCGAGACAACTGTTGACCAACTTTCCTTCTGTTAATAGGGATGTACTGCATACTGCATGCCACTTTATTAACCTTGGAAATGTTGTTTACTATTGCATTTATTGTAAGAGTAAGGAAAACATCTGAGCCCATTAAAAGTACTCAAACTGTCTGTGCATTGATCGATGCAATCCCAGGGTACGCAACTGAACAAAAATAACAATGGAATTGCATGTTTACCTTAATTATTGGTATATTTCAATTTTGACTTGATGCAAGTTCAGTATTTCTGAATTTTCCTAGCCCATCATAACTGTTTTGCTGTTGCATACCATCAATTGTTAGAGTTGTGACACAGCTGCCTTCCTGTTTTGGTTAATTTTGGTTATGATTCATTCTGGTTGAGCCAGAAGTCACTAGTCAATATGCCTCAAAGTGGTGGGAACCGTTCATTGTATCAACCAGGGCTGCACCATCTTATCGATCTACTTTAAATATATAATAAGCATATGTTACGTTCCCCAGTAGGCTCAGGGGATGAGAGGGGGAAGCAACAAGGTTATTTTTGGATCGGGTTGGAAAAAGGCGACACAAAGCAAGGGTTGAACAAAAAACATAGTAATTTATTTATGGTCCCTAGACAGAAATAAACAAAGAGATAGTTATAAACAATACAGAGGTAGGACCGTAGCCAACCTACGGACCTACGACTATACACCACGCCGGACAATCGCTCACCCCTTGTCCCTTACGGCGTACCACAGGCCATCTTGTCAGATACTACCAAGAATGACCCCTTCTGTGTGTCTTCTCCAGTACTTTATCCTCCAGGTAGCACATCAAGCTGAATTAGGTGCAGGTGCTCCCTGCTACTTCCTCACGAGGGAGGGCGGTACCTGGAGAAGTACTGGGAAGACACACCCCTGACCTAGGCACGTAACAGCATATTTCAATAAATCAAGTCCATTTGATGCTTATCACATACTTTATTAAACAAAATTTCACCATAGCTACTTAAATTGTGTATTGCACTCATTGATGTCATGAGATAAAGATTTTAAACATCAACTTATTTCACTTGTGTTTTAAGATGTTTTCAGGCATCAAAAGACCACTTCAAAACATGTCTTCGGAATATATCCTGATGATTGGCTATGTTCTACCTGTAAGACAAATCAAATGACAACATGTTGATTTTCTAAATCAACACTGCATTAGATCAAAAGTTCAAGCAATAACGCAATATGTTGGAACCTTCAACCACTCCAAGTACCCACTGTTTTCGGTACTGGATGTAAACATAAATATACCCTTTAGTATCTGCTACCTTATGACACAGGTGAGACACAATGTCAGCCTGCAACGCCTCAAGGAGCATGACGAGTGGAAAATGAATTCAGACTCAACCATTTGGACAATGTCAACTTACTGGAAACACTGTAAAACGTGATTTAAGACGTTTTTGGACATCAAAAGATCACTTCAAAACATGTCTTCGGAATATATCCCGATGGTTGGACATGTTCTGCCTGCAAGACAAATCAAATGACAATGTTGATTTTCTAAATCAATATTGCGCTAGATAAAGATTTCAAGCAATAACGCAATATGTTGGAACCTTCAATCACTCCAAGTACCCACTGTTTTCGATACTGGATGTAAACATAAATATACCCTTTAGTCTCTGCCACCTTATGACACAGGTGAGACACAATGTCGGCCTGCAACGCCTCAAGGGGCATGACGAGTGGAAAATGATTAATAAATAAAATCGCAGAAACCACCATTAGGACAATGTCAAATTACCGGACGTTTTTGCCTCCCGAAACAACTGTGCTGCTGTGCCGTTTTGCTAGATCACCACAAGTGAACACTGGGCCTCCAAAGAATAAGTTAATCATCGTCAGATCATCATCATGACAAAACATTTGGCCGTGCATCTTGATATACCTACAAGAATAACAATGCATTAAAAAAAAGTTAAACATACAGTACACTGTATAATTCAATTACAGTACCTTGGATGAGCTGTAATTTAACTTACCAAAAGTCACGGTGTCCATTGGTCAATTACCATTTGTGATCTGTTGTGTGTCAGCACAGTTTTGGACGTGGTGAAAATCTAATAAACACTCCTAGAAGAGGTGAACAAATAAGTAGATTAAATGATAGAGATGTCAGACCCAGAATACAGCCTAGACAATGGCCACAATTGACTAACAACCAAAAGGCATCATTAAGAAAGAAAGAAAAAAAGCCTGGGCTATGAAGTCGGAGAATTAACAGAGAGGTAACAGAGACAAATGATGTTAATGCTCAAGCATTACAGGCTTTAGAAAATGTGGCACAAAATATACAATTACTGCATAAAGATGAAGACAAAGATAGTGCTGTGGGTATGATGTGGGGTTGTTGCTAGCTGATCTTGAGGAGTTAAGCAGAGATACAGCCTCAACAACCCAACAGGATGTGGTTGAGATCGACTTTGAAGAAATGCTAGAATACTGAAGAGAAGAGACCACAAAGGACTTCTTGCAGCAAGAACACTTGATGACAACATGCCAGACAACATGCTGAGGCAAAGTTCATATAAAGGGCAAACAGCTTAAAATGGATATGATCATGTGACTTATTAACTGTATATTATATGGGGGGGAGTCAAGATCATAGAACTAGCAATAGTTTTTAGATTTTTTTTTAAAGACAACTGTATTGTTTAGCTGTACTTTTTAGTCAGCCGGCTTCATAGGAACCATCTTGGATTGACGATTTCTGATGACTACTATGCGTTGTATTTCTCATCTGCAATTACTGCAGAAAAAGATCTGAGGTAATGAGTATTTTTTTAAACTAAGTCTCTCACCAGAGTAAACCATCTCACTGTATTACCCTGACCGAATTATTTCCTAGCAAAACCTTAAAATCCCAAATAAGAACCTTTGTTTAACCCAGACACATAAACAGAACACTGGTATGTGAAAACTTAAAATAGTAAAACTGTCATGGAACACTGAGGGAGGGATTAAAGCAATTAACCCCAAGAGGAAGGGGTAAATGGGTGGATTTACGCCTGCTTGTATAGTCGGATTTAGACTTACAAGCGGGCGTAAATCCACCCATTTACCCCTTCCTCAAGGGGTTAATTGCTTTTCTACAACAGTTAGACTACTAGATATTATTAAAAAAGACACATAGTTGTGAAATGCAATCATTTATTTACGATTGTAGAATAAATTGTAGAATATTCATCCGCGACAGAATATAGTTCTGTGTAGCCCATATTCTGAGATTGATTGGAAGGCGCATTGATACAGAAAAATGCGGTCCCAAGCGGGATATATCGTGTGATTTACCCCG
>OMKK01033262.1:7861-22994 GCA_900302305.1 Polymixia japonica | reverse complement strand
CTCAATCTTTTTTAGTAAGTTATACATGAGTGTAAGTTCACTGCAAAAAAGCAGAACAAACTGCTGGTCTCGCAGTGTGATTTTGAAATGCTAATGAAGAATCTAGTAGCGCATTCAATATGGAGCTCTCTTATATTAAAGCAATTAACCCCAAGAGGAAGGGGTAAATGGGTGGATTTACGCCCGCTTGTATAGTCGGATTTAGACTTACAAGCGGGCGTAAATCCACCCATTTACCCCTTCCTCAAGGGGTTAATTGCTTTTCTACAACAGTTAGACTACTAGATATTATTAAAAAAGACACATAGTTGTGAAATGCAATCATTTATTTACGATTGTAGAATAAATTGTAGAATATTCATCCGCGACAGAATATAGTTCTGTGTAGCGAGATTGATTGGAAGGCGCATTGATACAGAAAAATGCGGTCCCAAGCAGGATAGATAGTGTGATTTACCCCGCAAAATGGAGGTCACGTGACGCTTACTAGCCAATCAGAATCATGGATCCAGACCCTGCTCATTTTAACGTTGTAGAATAAGGGTTTCTTACCCTCCAGCCTCTATATGAGGAATGGAGACAGAATAAACTGGTTTCAACCTCTATTTAAGGTCAGTGTTAGCCAGTGACAAATCCACAGACAGGAGGGCAAAGGGTAATACATTTAGTATTATCATCTAGGCACAAATTCACAGCAGATCCATAGGGTAAAGTTTGATACCCTATGGTAAGAAATGAGATATCAGTTTACCTGCATTATTTTAACCCTAGGCTGCCCAAACTAAGACCTCAGGCTAAACTTTGCCCTTTTAAATGTTCTTAAGAGTGTTGAGTGGTTCACCTAGTTTATCATATTATCCATTATGCAAATGAATTTGCTTTTTTATTTTAGTCTTCTAAAAATTAAGCCTTTCAAAGATTGTTGGTCAGTTTTGAGTGAACATGCCTCTGCCTCAAGTTGCTTTATTAAGGTATCAAGTAGTATAAATGTAAAGTATAAATGTAACCAGTAATTGATATGGGTTAGGACAAATTCATTTAGGTCTGTCTAAACACAAAGATGATAAAGACAGACAGAACGGGGTCTTTTTCTCAAGAGCATTATTAATTTCCTCTTGATTTCTGGAAAAGTTTTTTTGTTTGTAACCCAGGTACACTGGTCTTAATATCAGGTACTATAAAGTATCAACGTTCCTTCCTTTACGTGTTTTTTCCACAGGTTGGTTATCCGAGTCTAAATTAGAGCATTTCCTGTTAGAAATGGGCCCAGATAAAACGCTTCCGGAACCACGTGACTAGCCTGTGTTAACTACCCGTTCATTATGGAGGCGTTTGTCTGCTCAACATTAGTTCATAAACTAATGAAAATTAAAATGCTCGATACGTGCATAAAGCCTAGGCATACTAGGCCCATTTGGTTTACGGTCATTGTGACCAGTGAGCAGTCTATTATTACACAACCTGTTGCTACGTGCAGGTAGACAAAGCAGGCGGCATGTGTAAAGTCTATGCAGTGCCAGTACATACTTTAATATTATTTAGTGTAATTAATTCCTACCTAATAACAATACATTGACAAAAAAAATCGAATAAACAGATTAGAAAACTTGGTACTGACATGAAACGCGAGGAATATCCAATAGAAGTTTGGCTTGATATATACAAAGATTAAAACACATTTCGCAAGGGTTCGCACGGCGTTTGCAACTTCCATTACTCACCATCTTGTCCATATTGCATAACAAGGCAGGGTGTAGAGCATGGGTGTGGGAGGGAGGAGTATCTGTTTAAACACTACGGAAACTGGGAAGGACCATAACCATAAATACCTAATACGCCACATTAGAAACTAATGATTAAATTCGCAACTATCCGATCTGTAGTGTACGTTGCTGTGCGTTTTTATTTAAACAACCACCAACAGTTACTGTACAAAAGAGACAACATAATTCGATGCGTTTCATGGTTTACGCGATGGTTTATGTAATAACATGGCATAACTTTCTTGTATAGAATAAGCAAGTAACACAACACTTTGTCTGAAAATGAAAAACCCAATGTATGGGCCAAGTTATTGCAAAAGGCTGTAGTGAGGGCTCATCTAAAACTGGGGCGTTTCTATGAGTTGACAAGGTCTGGGGCTAAGCCCAGACCATCTGGGGCTGTGGCCAGGGTGTGTAAAAAATAAAACAATATGGGTGGTCCCTGCTATTCTGCCTGGAACACTGCTGCCTAACTTTCATTTAATTGTACTGAATTGTATGACTACTGCAAACATTACATTTCATTTGAATAATGTAATGTTATGTTAAGGCAATTACTCTGGACAAAATGGACACCTACAGGGCAGCTGAGGATTCTCAAACCTATGGCACCAGCATTTAATTGCTACTTTACTTTTTTATTCTGCTTTTACATTTTTATTTGACTGCTGTAATGTTTAGCACGTTGTGTTGTACAAATAAAATAAACCAGCAGCCTAATGACAGTAGTACATTTAATTGAAATACTTGTTTATTTGTACAACCATTTAGGGAATATCAGGTGTTTTGACCATCTCGCTTTTCTCCAAATTGTGTTACCAACTCCTACAAGCATCCTATATCCTGTCATCTATGCCTACGTGACAAAATCATGTATTACCTTAAACATTGTTCCCATAACGCATTATTCATATTCACAAAGCAATCAATCTTATAAATTGTGCTGTATTAAGAATTTCAAATTCATATTTCCAAGATATAGCATGCATATCTTTGTTTTTGACAGATGTACATTTTTAGGGGGAGGGGGACACTTTGTGCAGTGGGTACATACACTGCCATCTAGTGGGTGGACATCGGGCAATACAGGCTATTTAAGATTGTTTGACTGGCAAAAATGTTGGTTTGCTGCATTAGTCAATGAACCAGTGGTTCTCAAATCTAGGGGCAGCACGGTCGCTACTGGGACTTTTGTTTAACCCTTGCCTTTTTGGTGTAGTGTTGTTACTGCTGTGTGAGCCCGACAGCCGACAGGCAGCATGAAGCAGAAGCAGCATTGCATGCTGTGTGTTCAGGCCATGGCACGCACAGGTGAAGCACGCATGTAGCACCCGAGAGAAGAGGGATACAGGTGGACTGAGCTTGTATACAGGAGGACGTTACCCAGCCCCGCCCACTCCCTCAGTCTCTACTACATCCACACAGTCAGCAGCAGGGCTTGGGGGTGGCCGGTAATTCAATTAATTACATTTCCTGATGATTATAGATTTGTTCCTCTGTCAAAGACTCGGGGCTAGTCAAACAACATTCCTGGCTAAAGTCCCGGAAGCCGATGTTGATTGTCTTCTCATCCACCTCATTGTGAGGAATTTTACAATATCATTTGAACTTTGTAAGTGCCAATATTTATAAAACAAATTACAAATGGAACTTTTTAAAACTTCTTTTAGTTTTAGAATTTTATTGCGTTTGGGAGTACAGAAAAGAGCACATTTATCCTACAGCCCTTTTGGCTCACCTTTAGCAAGGAATTCTTGAGGACACAGTAAGAATATTCATATCATACATGACGCATGAAGACCAACACAGAAACAACATTCTATTTATTTTCAGTAATGTACAGTATAAAAGGGCTGGGATGATTCATTGTAACACCTATACAAGCTTGACAAAAGAGTAAATATTAAACAGCCTTGTGGCCAGTTTGACTCAGCCCTGCACACTGGCGTCCGATTGTTACAGAGTGAAGAGAGGTTGACAGCCTTGACATCTGGGATGCATACTGTACTTTGAAAGCATATTTTAAGAGTCCTTTATCTCATTAACTTGGTGTGGGGGCTGCTGATAAGCCATGCAGTAGCTCCATTTGCTTCCTTTTGTCCTTGGCACGGTTGATTGTCATCTTGAACAAGCGACAGTACAAGTCTATGGCAGCTGGAGTGTCATCATTCCCAGGCACAGGGTAAGTCACCAGGCTGGGGTTACAGTTGGAATCCACCACCCCCACTGTGGGGATGTTCATCTTGGCTGCATCTCTGATGCCCACATGCTGCTGAAACACATTGTTGAGAGTGGAAAGGAAGATAATGAGGTCTGGTAAGCGGACCCCTGGGCCATACTGGATGGGACCATTGGTAAGAAGTCCGCCCTGCCAGTACCGTGTATGGGCGTACTCTCCACAGTCCTGTGCAGTGCTCTCCACCAGGTGGCTAAATTGGCGCCGGCGGCTAACGAATAGTATAATGCCACCACGGTATGCTACATGGGCAGTGAAGTTCAGGGCTGCCTGAAGGTGCTCCATGGTCTGGTCCAGGTCAATGATATCTTGGTCCAGACGACAACCAAACAGGTAGGGTTCCATAAGCCTATAAGAGAAGAAGCAAGAGAGTGACATGGCTTTATTGACTTGAGGTCATGATCAGAGAGGTAAAAAAAAAACTTGCCACCTGAAGATAAAAACTAACAGTAGTCAGTAATCCTCTTAATTATTTTTATTGAATTTCTAATTAAAACCTCTTTTTTGCCAGACTTTGAAGCTAGAGAAGTTACTCAAATTTTGCATTACTACATTTTAATCTCTAAACATGATAATTGCTCCCTACTTGGGAACAGCCCCTTTCTGAGGCTGGAGTCAGCGACAGTGAAAAATAATCCTGAATTACTGTATTCCTACTAGGGGTGCACCAAAATTTTGGTCAGTTTCGTTGCTCTCCTGCAGCTATTGATGATGCAGTGCCCCAGCAACCCATGCTGCTCTGTAAACGACTGACTAGCACCAACTGCAGCGAACATGTCAGCAGTATGGCAGTATGTCATGGTTTCTGACAAAGACACAAGAATATCTATTTGCAAACTCTGTTCGGCAGACATTTCTGGGGGGGGGGTTCAGTGGCTAAAGCCTATAGCACTTCAAGTCTCATTTACCACTTGAAAGCTCGACACCCTGAACAGTTTGCCAAGTACAACAGAACAACGGCAACCAAGAAGAAAATCGAGCCCAGCACAGACTCCATCTGTAGCCAAAGTCTTTGAAAAAGCTAAAAAAAAAAAAAAAATTATTTGTCAGTGACAGTACCCAAGCAAAGGGCATTACTGAAAAAATTATTCATCACCTTGGATGACCAGCCGTTTTCTGTTGTCGAGGACATTGGCTTTCGTAGGCTAATAGAGCATATTGAGCCCCGTTAGACTGTGCCTAGTAGACGTTATTTCTCAGATTTGTGTCTACCAGACAAGTACAATGTTGTTGCAACTCACATCCACAAGCTCTTGGTTACAGACGTTTCAGCCCTCGGTTTTACGACGGACATTTGGAGCTCAGATGTCAGCCCCACCAGTATGCTGAGTCTAGCAGCACAATGGATAGAGCTGCAAAAGATTTTGCTTCATGCACAAGAGTTTAGGGGGTCACATAAAGCAGCAGCCATCTGAGGCGTTTGCCAACATTGTTTAAACTTGGCATATTGATCATTTAAAAAGGTGCACGCAATAGTTAGGGACAATAGGAGAAATGGCAAAGGCGATGGAGGACAGTGGTCTGAAAAGCATACAGTTCTTGGCCCACACTCTTCAATTAGCAGTCAACGAGGGAGTATTGAGTCAGCGTGGGCCACTTCAAACATTCTCCGCTTGTCTATTCACACTTACAAACTTTGCAAGTGCAGTTCGGAATGCCACCAGAAAGGCTCCAGCAAGATGTGACGACAAGGTGGAACAGTACGTACTGTATGCTGGAAAGCCTCTTTGAGCAAAAGCGAGTCCTGGCTGCGTACATAACGGATTATGATTTACCCACAACGTTCAGTGCACACCAGTGGGTTTTAATTGAGAACATTCTCTCTCTTCTCGCCCCGTTTGAGCAGTTAACAAAAGGAGATAAGCTCATCTGTTGCAGAAGTTATCCCCTTAATAGTGGCACTAAAGCATCTGTTAAGCAAAGAGGTTGAAACAGACCACGGAGTGAAAACGACTAAAAGCACTCTCTTAGAGGCTGTTACCACGCGTTTTAGTCAGACGGACTCCGAACCCCTGCACTGCATCATGACTGTACTTGATCCGTGGTATAAAGACCATTACTTTGATGTGGGGGAAAAAAACAAAACAGTGTGCACACGAAATGATCCAAGGTCAATTGGATTTGATGGAAAGGCCAGTTGATGATGGAGACGGGGCGCGCAGCACGGAGGATAGGTTGCGGCAAAAGAGGGCTCGTACTACAGATGAGGCACACGCACCCTTGCTTTTTGATATGTTTGATGAGATTCTTGAAGAGAACAACCCAAATGCCAGGCGGATGACGAGCACAACCGTGTAACAACTAGATGGTTATCTCGCAGTTGTCCCCATCCCCAGAAGCTCTTGGATATTGGAGGACCAATCAAGGCCGCTTTCCAGAGCTGGCATAGATGGCGCACAGGTACTTGTCTGCCCCATCCACAAGCACAGACAGTGAGAGACTGTTTAGTGCTGCATGTCATGTCACTGATGAGAAGAGGAACCGACTTTCCTGTGAGAAAGCAGAGAAGCTTCTGTTCCTAAAGAAGAACCGGCCACTTTTCCTGAAGCAGTAGCCTAGAAAGTAGGCCAATTGTCAAAAGGGCAATTATTCCTTTGTTATGTTTGCTATGCACTTTTTTGTTATACAGACAGATGTTATCGCAACAGCAGCCCCCTCCCCCCATAATCAGTATAGGCCTAATATATTCAGGGAAACCATGATGGGCAAATAAAGATATTTTATTTTACTTCCAATTTATTTATTTATTCTAATTTATTTATTTTCAGTTATTGTGCTTTTTTGGTATAATGTCTGTTGGAAAGGACAATGTTCAATGCCAAGTGCAACATCTTTCACATTTCAGACAAGTGTGGTATTGTTGGTCATGGTGGATCTTTTGTGTGGCTGGCTGGCTATAACTAAATACTAACTTCTAATACTAACTACTAACTAAGTACTTTCTGTTTCATCATGGAATTCCTATTTTGTACTTTCTAGTCTGTACAATGAAACATTTCACTTTGTCACCTACACCGGCTGATCTTCATATTAACTGCAATAGCATTATCTGATTGCTATTCTGCAGAAATGTAGCAGATTTCTAGGTAGGGGACCCCCATAACTAGTCACCCAATTCAAGCACTGGATATACAGTAGATATAATCAAAGATGACTGAGAATCATTTTAATCAGCATGTCCCATCCACAACCTAATTAGCCTTAAAAATCCACAGAGCAGGATGTACATAAGTATTTCATTAAGTATTTAATTCAAAGTCAAATGAATAGTGACCAAAATTAACATCACAACATACTTTCTCCATAATGTGTCAATATTTTCTAAAAGGATCTAGTTGATGGCAGATTTTGGGCATGCACTAGCTACTAAAATAGCTGTCCCAACACTTTCCACTAGTTATTAAGCAAAATCCTGCACAGGTGACTTTTAGTTCGCATACTGACAAAGTTAGAACTACATGGGATGTGAGAAAAATGAACCAACCTGTGTCTGCACCCTTTTTTATGGCCAAGATGTATTCTGGCATCGAACAGGTCTTTTAAAGAGAAGAGCTCTGACAAACGGAAAAAGTCTGCCGTCTCAAGAGGCTGATTCAGTATTTTATCTGTGGAAATGAGAAATAACATTGAACAAAATAGAAGAGAAACTCTGCTGATGGAGAGTGATGACGTTTATATGCAACGCTATTGCATACCAGTTCAATCTCTATTAATGGAAACATTATCTTACCTGTAGCATTACTGTTAATACGATTTTGAGGTGATTTGACATGTGCTGCAGTGGTATACATATGTCCATTGCGGGAGTATCCGACTGTTAGCAACCGTGGGTTCCGTATCCCCAGAAGCCCTAAAATAATAAAGGAGAAATGTTGGGAAAATAGGTCTAGTCAGCTATTGCTAACTAGTAGTGGGGTACTGTTAGCCTAGCATTATGCACCTACGAAAAACACTGGCACATTAGTAACACAGATTATGACATTTTCCTCAAATTATATGTACAACAGAGATTCGCACTGTAAAACAGATTAAAATAAAACATATACCTTTCGTTAGTACCCTAGCTGCCATGCTTGCCGAACACTCTTCCCTCCCACAGAAGGTCAAAGAATTGCGACTGGTATTTGAAGTCCACGGGATTACTTAAAGATAGCAGCTGCGCCATGATAGCTTTAAAAAAGAACTACAACTCCCATTAGCTCATAAATTCGCTTAAATTTTACCAGAAAACTTTATTGAAAAATAAAGACATTATTACAAACCTTACCAAGGCCTTAAAAGGGTTTTTAGAAAATCACCACACTACAACGGTAACATTATAAAAAACGCACAACAGCGAAAACAATAAGCATCGTTTAACAATATTAAACAGTTGTATAAAACATGCTTTAACTGTTAAGGAGTAACACCATTTAGTTAGAGTGTAATTAATCTGTAAAGTCTAGTGTCTCTCCATGGAGAATTAATTGGGCAATCACAGGTGATATGTGAATTATTAAGTGGTGTTTCCCATTAAAGGCAGAATCATAATAACCCTAAGCTAATGAGAACGTCCTCTCTTAAATGTATCACTGTTTGAACTATGGGCTAAAAGGATTTCACAGTGCTTAAAACATTATTTTCAAGACCCAACCCAAATGGTTACAGAATGGGGGTGAACATGGTCAAAAACATTTTAGGCTATATATGGGTTACACTCAACAATGTACTAAGAGCACTGTAAGGGAATGTGCCTTTAAAAGAAAAAAACCCAAAACATTTCAAAACATACCGCTGAAAACAAAAACAATTATTAAAATGCCCACAGATCCTTCAGCAACACCAATTTTAAGACATATTAATGGTATAGAATGTTTATTCATATGTGCTGTACTGGCTGGCGTCCTTTAATCCTGAAAACAAAAATGTTAAACTTGTTTAAGATGGAGGCTTTTAATTTATTATATGAAAATGTTATTATAAAAGTGTATGAAAAGACATTTATTATGAAAAGTGAAAACAAAATCATTCAGGTGCAATCATGTACCTAGACATTAGACCAAACTGGAGCTTTCTTTTGACATGTTTCACAGTCTTGTTCTGTGCAGGAGAACCAGAGAGAGTGAGAGAGAAGTGATGGCAACTATCAGCTGGTTACTATCAGCTGGTTGCTGCCAATAAAAAGATGACTCACTGAGTTTTCAGTGATCTGAATATGAAGTGTGGCTAATGATGACACTGGGAAAGAGCTTTGCTTGGGACCTCATTTCATTACATCCTTAGACAAAAAATGGAATACAAATACTGAGGAAGTCAACACTAAACCCATAAATATTATATTTCTATGTATTTTACCTCCTTGCATTTTACAGCCATGCACCTCCTGAAGAACCTGGTACTCCTCTCCTCTGTGGTGAGAGCTATGTAAGGCTCGAGGGTGATGCCAGGGTCAATGGCACTGGACAGAGACCTGGGCAAGAGAGAGCAGGAGATGCATCAGACCACTCCTCTGTAATACTGTAATCCTCTAGCTACCAACTCATTCAAAACAGCAACCTGTATAGCAAACAAGGCCAGGAACTGCTATTCATTGCCCTAAAACCCTTTGAGTCAACAAATGACAATTATACATTCAGGCCTACAAATGTGGTGCGTCAATGACACACAGATTTTGCATCAACCATGGGGCAAGTTGCAATAAGTTACTTAAAGTTGCTATATGCAATATCTTTTGAGTCGTTTGCCACTTCAGATTAGCCATCTTGTTGATATTCCCTCTTTTCTAAATCATGTTTACAATCCCCGGCCTGTGTCTAAACGCCTACCAAGAATCTGGATACCTGTAGTGTGTAAGGGTTTTTGATGTACAGGGGAGAGGAGCGACAGAGTGGTACTGCACAGGTGGGGAAAAGTCCAGCTTATTTTTGTAATGTAACGGCTTGTTGTTGTGACAGAATATCACACATAGCAGCTTTAAGGACATAGTTATTAATAATGAAGAGCCATTGTCATTTGGAATCCAATCTTTATTACACAGTTTCACTTAAAAGATTACAGCAAAAGTTTTTTATTTGAAAGGGTAAAACGCAAGAAAAAAAAAATCACAAAATATTTACAAAACTGGCAATGCACAGCATGTTCAGTACGTCTTTTTTGATAAACAAAAATAAATAACTTTTCACATAGGAAATTCAAGAAAACATTTATATGACAAAGAAATTAACACACTAAATGTCAAGTCTAGTAAGACAGGGAGAAGCAACGGTGTGAATTCTGTGTTTTCTGGAACATATCACATAAGCCTAGGATTGTTATAGTGGCTTTTGTCACAAAATTGGCCCTTAAATTCCCATCCTTCTATTATAACCATAAAGTGATCTGAAGGCATTGAGTCCAAAGAAATAAAGCTGATAGGAAGATGCAGCATAAGATGTTCATGAAAAGTGTTCCACTATTATTTAAACTTTTTGGAAAAAAGGTGCTCATTGGAGTCAAGGTTAGTCTTTTTAGTTTTGAAAAGAGCTAGGGCATGTGCAAAAGTTAATAAAGAATTATTGCTATGGCTATTCCACATGTATGAGCAAAGTCCGACCAATAACCTACATAGATTCACTTAACTTTAGGTGCAACTCAAAAAAGGCAAAGCATAATCAACATAGGGATATCTAGCGGACAACTACCTGACGTGCATACATCCCTGGCGCAAAGACATTTTACATTTTAAAATTTAGCTGGCACCTTTATCCAGAGTGACTTTGAATAAAAGTGATTTCAACCAACAAGTACAGGGGGCGCGAAGGCCAGAGCAACAGTGCCCCAACAACAGATAAAGAAATTGTCCCTAAATGTATTATAGGATCACGAAATTAGTGCTTGAAGGAGAAGCTGGGCAGTCCTTCTTGAGGAAGGGTCCAATTTGGCAGATGTTGTCAAGAATGAACCTGAGGATCAATATTCAAGAACAGTGTTTCCAGCATGGTATCAAAATAAATGTGCTTATATGCACATGTTATTTCAATGTTGATTTGATTTTTTTGTTTCGTTAATTTAAGATAAGAAAAAGAAGAAAAATATATTTTTTCTCCCCCTGAAGTAATGTGTCTACATCTCCACTAGGTGTACCAAGATCAAACAAAAGCAGATTGCAATTGCAATAGCATGCTTTTAACCATTAGATGGCTGCAAACCCACAAAAATGGTCTATGGTTTAGTTACTCTTTAATATTAGCTGCACCTAAACTTGAATGGATCTGATTGTGCATTATATATACCAGATTTACATAAATATGAAGACAGCCTCGCCAACACATGGAGGGTAACCACGGTAATAAAGGCTTTATAACTGTTGCACATAAGACTGCAGTGAACTTCTGTTGTTTAAAATTATGTTCAGGTTAATCATGTCAATTTATCAAGATGACTTAATTTTAACCTTTGGTAATTTTGAGAGGTTCTGTGTCTTTTTCGTTTATCATTACATTAATGTAAAAATATATTAATGATAGTGTTAGTTCCTGTAAGAAAGAGCATAGAGCATTTGGGTTGTGGGAACAGTCTGCTTGTTGTACCAAAACGTGGTTTTATTGCTTTTCAGGGGCTCAATATAATGGATCAATCTAACGGCACAAAAAGGCTAGTTTTTAATGAGGCTACTGTGATAGAGCTGTATAAATGTACAAACATATGGAAAATGCTAATTTTTGTATTGTATTAACATTCCCTTGGAGCCTATAAATGAATGAGCTTGAACATAGCCTAAGATATGAGGGCACAATCAAGTAATGAACTCGTATAAAACGTGGTTTATGATGCTTTGCAATCACAAACCAAAACAATGCCTATACTTACAGAGTGGAAAACCTCTGCTTCTTCTCTGGATTTCTTCTTTCATCTAGCTCACAATCTGTCTCATCTACGAAATCTTCCTCTGCTCCTCCTAGCTGTACTCCTTTATCATCTGTCTTCATGCTTTCCCTTTCCCTTTTATTTACGCTTGGCGAGTCCCCTCCCTCCTTTCCCTGGCTGATCTCCCTGCTTTGGACCTGGACGTGGTTGGTCATGTTTGAGGCAAGTTCGACAAATACACTCTTGTCCTTAGGCACATGCGCTCTACTCTCAGTCTGCCCTGATATAGGGTCCTGTGCCCCATTTATAAAGGACCTCTCTGGGGGCTTCCTGGGTGCAGAGAAAGTACTGTAAAAAGGGTAATGGGACAGGTTATTTACAGGCGACTCTGGAGAGTGGCAAAGAGGTGCAGCTGATTTGCTGTTCCTTGCAGAGGACCACAAGGTTGCATAAGTCTGTGGTTTGGGGTTGATGCCCCCTCTTTGATATGGTGATGTAGTTGATGCACCACTTATTTTGGCCGTGGTGATATGGAATTGGGTTCGACTGATAGACACACCCCTTGTTTCAGTAGTGGGGAGTCCCAGGCTCTGAAGCCATTTTATTGAGTCAGATCGAGACTGGGCAGCACCAGGACTCATAGGTGCCTGAGCTCTCACCATCTCTAAGGTGGCATCCCTGAAACCAGTGCTTCCAATACCATGTCTCATTTTCTCTGTTCTAGAAGCTCCAGCCCCATCTGCAGGCTCCAAGAGACCGGGTCTGTTTGAGAGGGCTGAGGAGAGGCCTGTTGCACTGACGGTAGGGGTGGCACTGGAGTTTTCTGCTAGGGCAATCTGTTTGGTTGGAAATGCCTCTCTATCCTGAGATGCTTTGCTTTCAGAACTACTCAATAGGGTTTGGTCAGGGAGGAAAGTATTATATTTGCTTGGAATTTCAGCCAGCTGATCTTCCGATTTAATATCTTTAACTGGAACTTGGGTACAAGCATCAACATTACCATTCCTTGGTATATCTCCATCTTTGTTTTTTTCTGTGGTGGAAACCTTGGCCTTTTCAGCCAGGAACTTCCTAATCTCTTGCTCAATGCTATCATCACTGTCTACTGAACTACTGTCTTCCTTTATCTGAATAACAGCCTGACTATTGTGTAGTGAAGTAGTGTCTCCACCTCCAGTCCCTTTTAATGCGTCCATTTCCCCTGCCTGAATGTGTTCTTTTCCCTTATTACGTTGCTTGTGAGGTGACACGTTCTTCTTACTCAATTTAGACTTCTCTGCCATGTCATCACCAGCCTTGTGAACTCTTTTCAAAACACCACACTTTGAAATTGGGTCAGGCTTGAGCTTCTTTGTCCAGTTTCCCAATAGCGGTTCTGTATCCTTGAGGCACTTCCTTGTTTTCAGCTTCATATCTCTTGTCTTTTTCTTTAACTTCCTTTTTGTCTTGAGCAGATCTTTTATTGCCGTGTCTAGGTCCTCATCGCTGTCAAGGGAGCTGCTTTTGTCACCACATTGCTCCACAGTCCTTTCTAATCCATCTGATGGTGGCGTTTTACCTCTCTGGGAAGATACAGATGGGCTTGATCCCTTTCCGTGCTCTGGCAAGGATTTAAAAGCTACATCTTCTTTAATGTTATCTATCACTGCCTCTTTGGAAACATTATGGTCTTCTAAATTATGTTTTCTTCTCTGAGTCAAAGACAGCCTTAAAGCTCTCTTCTGGGCTGCACCTTGTTTTGTTTTTACCTTATCCAGCTCATTTATGCTACCTGGCCCTGTAGTGATGGAAGCAGAGTTGGGTGACTGTTTGTGCATTTGGGCTTTCTGTTCAAGGAATTTTCTTATTTCCTGCTCAATCCCATCTTCACTATCAATGGAGCTGTCATCACTTCTGTCATCTTGACAGTTAGGAGGGAGTGACGGGGAATGAGTGGGTTGAATGCTGCTAAGGCCAATATTAGGATTAAATGCCCCAGGCATGACAGCTTTTGAAATATCCAGGATTGCCTCGGCACACATCAGCTCTGCAGATGTATTTACTTTTGGAGTAACTGTGATGTGTTGCTCCCTAAAAGGTTCTACTTTTGATGAAAGTACTCCATTTCCTTTACCTTTAGGGTTTCCTATAACTGTATTCTTGGGTGTTAAAACAGATGAGGGGGAAGGAAGAACAGACTTGACTTCCTTCTCTGTCGTTTTCTTTTTGGATTTGAGTTTTTGCATGTTTTCTGTGCTTGTGCTCTCAATAGGGTTTACTGATGACTTACTGATAGGTTTTTGCTTGTGTAAAAATGGTTTCACAACACTTCTCTCCTTTTGTTGTTCAAGCTGGTAGCAGCGAATAGCCTCCTCAATTCCATCATCACTGCTGGAGTCAGATTCCTCTTTGATTGCGAGAGGCTGAGAAGTGTACCAGCTTCTGTCTTGCTTCTCCTTTTTCTCTAACTGGTATCTTTGAATGGCCTCCTCAATGCCATCATCACTACTGGAATCAGGCGAGTCTTCCTCAAGTTTGACTGCCACGGGGAACATTTCTTTGTTAAAGAGCCTGTTCGTCTTAGAGAAGCCCGTTTTCTGCTCTTTGGACAATATCGCATTTTTGGCTGTTGTACCTTTGTTCGTGTCCATCTTCTTTACAGGATTTTCTTTGCAGGGGGTCTTGTTTTTTAAATTCTTTTTCGTGACCAAAACAGGTGTTGCTATGGGGGTCTCAACTTTGACACTTTTTGGAAAATGGTTGCTGGCAGTTAAAACCTTATTGCTGTCAGAATGCTGTTTGGAAACGTCAGAAATAGGTGGGATTTTCCCATGGAGTTTGGATGGCTGGAGTGCATTGGCGGATGGTTCTGCCTTGCGTTTGTGATCGTCCTTCTCTTTTAAGTATTCCAGTATGGCCTCCTCAATCCCTCTGTCCACAGAATCATCACTGTCAGAATCCTGGCTCTCTGAGTTGATAGGTAAGGAAATTTCTGCCTGTCGGTTTTCAGGGGAACCTTTGGATAAGGACTTGGATCCCACTAAAGGATCCATCCCAACCTTGCAGACCTGGGGGTGAACTTCCTGCACTGAAAGCACATTTCCCTCGATCTCATCGCCCATGTTGAGTGAGGACTGGGTGCTCCTCAGGCTCTCTATGATCATCTGGACTTTATCTGGGATAGGTGTGCCACTGGAGGACAAGTCAATGTCAGAGTCATTGAAGCAGAGTGGCAGGCTATAGCCTTGGGGTGGGCCACAGGTTCTCCATTCTGTATGAGTCGCTGCAATTGGAGGTACATTCATCAAGTACATTCTAGTGAGCTGGGGGC
>OMKK01033261.1:2962-13373 GCA_900302305.1 Polymixia japonica | reverse complement strand
CCCCCCCGATCTTCTCTTTTCCCCAGAAGTCTAAGATTTAGAGGTAGACTTCACGCACGGTCAAGGAGCTTCTCTGGACGTCTTAGACCATCAAAGCCTTCGATGAACTGCAGAGACGATTGAAAGTTGAAAGCGAGATTTAAAGACGTCGCAGATTAGAAATTGCTCTGAGGGGTTGAGAAGCCGGGAAATGGAATCCAGGGCTCACACATTTTGCAGGGATTTATATATCAAGTCATAAAAGCTACATGGCTTGCACTCCAGAAACTGTAAAATTGAATGGAAGTAAAATATGAATGGATGAAATATGGGATAGTACGTGCTGAATTCTCCTGGTTGAAACTGGAACGGAGCCGGCTGATCTCATGCTTGGGTCACGTCAGGCCATCGACCACATGACAGCGACAAAGGGTTTTGGCGACTTTTTGGGAAATTCGCCCTTTGGACAATTTACCGGTCGCGTGACGAGTACACAGCCAACAAACCCTTCTGTCTATCTCCGATAGGTCGTTTGCTCCGGTATACCATGCTAACACTTTAGCACACGTCATGTTAAGTCAGTGTAGGTGATTAGCTACAGTCTGTGTGTGTGTGTGTGTGTCTGTGTACACATGTATGTGTGTATAGGTACTGTGTCTTGGTTTGTTACTTTGTGTGTGCGCGCACACGAATGTTCACGCGCACTCGTGCACATACGTGTATACTTTAAAAAATGGAACACGTAAATGTCCCTACTGCGTTAACAGGCCCCGTAAAATTGATTTCATTTGTCATTTGCCAGGTCTTTTACATAGGCGCTATTTACTGAGGTGCACCCCTACAATAATGGCTGGTTGGAATCAATTCTTTCTGCCCCAGATGAGATCTTAATGTGCTTAGAAAGGTGTGTCTAACAGGCTCTAGACAAGAGCTCGATAGAAGCAAGGCCAAGCAAACTGTGTCTATCTGTAAATCTTCTTCTTTGCTTGTTTGGTCAGATGGAACAGTTAGATAGAGATAGCAAAACCACTCGAGGAGACAGAGAGACACCGTAGATAGACAGACAGACGGACAGAGACAGTCAGACAGACAGACAGAGAGACATTGATAGATAAATAAACAGACAGATAGATAGATAGATAGATAGATAGATAGATAGATAGATAGATAGATAGATAGATAGATAGATAGATAGATAGATAGATAGATAGATAGATAAACAGACAGACAGACAGATAGATAGATAAACAGAAGGACAGATAGATAAATAGATAGATAGATAAACAGACAGACAGATAGATAAACAGACAGATAGATAGATAGATAGATAGATAGATAGATAGATAGATAGATAGATAGATAGATAGATAGATAGATAGATAGATAGATAGATAAAGTCAGGGAGAGATTACTTGAGGACACGTGGAAGGTCGGTGTTCATGCACAACAGACGGGTCGGTGACCCGTTCATTCATCTGCACTTCAAGTCGGGTTGGTGGAGAGAGACAAAGCTGCTGAAGCAACTCGCTCATCATTGTGTAACCTCAGCTGTTCGAGGTCAAACACCCTGCTGTGATTTAAAGAGAAATTACAAGTGACTCATAAAACCCAAATGATTTAAAATCCTACGCCGTAATGGCCTCAGACGTTATGAAGTGAGGACAAATGGAGACGAGCAGTTTACAAATCATGAGTGGGGTGCGGAAAACATTCCTGACATTTTGAGAGAAAAGTTATTTATGTTACAACAGAATAAGGCAAAATATGAAAAGCAATCAAGGCAAATATTTTGTAATGTTTTTATTACCTGATATTTCACTTTATGTGCTACTCTTATAGACAGTATTTTACCAACTCTCTTACTAAGTTGTGTATTTAGGTTTGACGTCCTGTACACATTTATTTTACTTTACTTGCCAGAGCCAAGTCCGAGGAAATGGAAACTTTGTCAAAGTGTAGATTGTTCAATATAAAAACTGTGTATAGATTTAAGATACTTATTGATGATACGATATCATATAATACAAAACCAATATCTTTAGCATGTATCTGTTTTTTCACAAATGCGTTTCCTTAATCAACGCATGGACACCATGTTGTTTAGTTTTAGGTTTTAAGGTTGTTTTTTGTATGGCTATGCTTCTCTATTTTACAACAGTGCAAATAAACTTAAACTAACAATCAATATAAAAAAACAACAACATATATTCCATGCTGTAAAATGTTTGTCATTTGTAAGTGAAGGTCTCAAGCTAGCTAAACATTACAAAACGGGGTTAGGCCTATCTTCCATGCTAGCAATCATGAATATACATATTGTTTTTCAAATGGTGGACATCTCATTTTAGAATCAAATTGAATTAAATATTCCCTTTCTTACCATTGCTAGTGCAGCACAATCAGATTCCCATGGAGGCGTTATGTTTGGTCAACGGCCTTCATTCATAAACATGACAAACTGAGACACTGGTCCTGAGCAGACAGAATGATGATGGAGTAGGATTGACAGTGTGAACTCTGGTGTTATTGAACCCTGAAAACTAACCCCTCTCCTGGGGCTCATAGTAGGGTCAGACCACGACAGATTGAATCAATGCCTATCAGTGCCAGACATGGAAATGACCTGCCTGAGCCTGACCAGGCGTGTGAGAGAGGTAATACACCAGTGTGAAGAGGGTCCCAGAGGAACCATATACAGTATCTGTACGACCACAGGATTGGTCAGATGAGGTAGTTTCAGGAAATACTCCTTACTTGTCGGTTTAACATGGCAGGAAGTGTCCATATATGGCTGAAGGCTGGCGAAAACACACACTAGGTTAGAAAACAAACAGAGGAATATCCAGACTGGAGTCATCAACGTAATTGCTCTGGCCCTTTACACATGCAGTGTGACAGGAGCTTAACCCAAAAATCAAAACTTGGCAGATCCTAACACTTGGCATTAGTGGAGGGAAATATCACTTACAGTCAACAAAATGGTCTTTTATGAAGTTCTGTAATCAGTTAATTGTGTTTCCTCGATGCTCATGATTCACTACAAAAGCCCAAAGAATAAGGAAAATCACCCTGGCTGCAGATAATAGACTCCACCAGAAGATTCATAACCAGGTAATATTATTTAAATTATCTGAATGGAGATTGAATGAACCATTATTGAAACCATCCAAATTTACAAAGGAGTTTAAAGGTTTAGATTTTGCAACGGGAATCCTTATTTCTTGAGTTTATTGCTTGAGTTTCAGCTCTCTGGGAACTGATGCTCACAATCAAGTTGTCTGGAACCCAGTTTTATGTTACATTATCTCCATGAGGTTTTTTTAGAGAAGCCTGGTTTGAATGCTGAATGCAGGATTTCACTCGGTAAGATAAATAAGGTTTAAAATTATAAACATGTTTGTTCCCAAAGTGATTTTTCCACCATCTGAAATAGTGACACCAGCTCTTACAATAATGATTTGGAAGTCCGTAAAACTAATGCTGAAAAAATATTAAAAGCAGCAAGATTGTGAGATTTTGATTTTGGCGACCCTTTGATTTTCTTGAGTTTCAATTTTTTGCATCACTGTCACAAAGACAACTGAGGTGCTTGTTTTTTTCAAAGCCCAGCAACTACACACTCTTAGTGAAAAAGAAGCAAGCTGCTTAAAGATGACTAAACATGTTCACAGAAGAGGTTCTTCCTGTTTTGGTTACCTCACTTCCTGTGTGCCATATGTAGATCTTTCTATTTCCACAGGAGATTGTACCTATTGGTACATAACTGCATAGTAAAAAGGACATTTCTAGGGAACCAATCTTAAAGGTGATGGTGTCATTATTCCATAGCCATTACCATATGCAATTAAAATTTATTTTATAATGATATGTTAAAGTGGCAATCTTGAAGATCGCCTTTTCGTTGTCTTTGGCGGCACCTGTGGCGAAAAGCGGTAATTGCAGGTGTGATTTTGGACCTCACTTCAAAGGGAAAATGCATCACTAACGTTAATTTGAATGCGTGGCGGGAAAGTCGCCACAGACACCCGGTTCTTAATACTCATACTACTGCAAATGCAATGGCTTTCATCAGTGGGCCATAGGCTCAATCACCTTCAATCAGTTATCTTAAATAGTGATATAAATATTAAAAATATTAAATAGTGCGATATATAGTGACCTAACAGACATTTATTTAAATTAAAATCTTCAGAGATCTTCGAGATTGCCACTTTAAAGCAAAAATCCTGTCTGTAGTGGCTTTAATTAAGCATTTTCAACGTTCAAAGTTCAGTCATATGTAATGATCTGTTTGTCTACAGCAGCTGCTGTAATATTAATATGCAGGACACATACAGGATAGGAAGAATTGACTTTGGGCAATTTTGTAGCAGACCAGCTTCTCCATTTACAACATATCCTCTTTGGCCTGAGGGTATTTGCTTTCGGATAATTGATGGATGGTTGGATTCCCGTGTGGAAAACCCAGCTTCAAATCCAATCTGTTTCACTTATTTTAGAGTAACTACCAGCCGCACTGCTTGTGGTTAGTTGATTATCTCTGTCCTGCAACATTAGTGGCCTGTCCAGACAGACACACTGCAATCAGTCACTTCTCCATCCCAACCCTGAGATCTCTGATATGATGAGAGCCTCTGTGGTCTCCTGTTTACCATGGGTGACAGAGGGCCTCATCCTCCCTAGGGAGTTGGTTGACTGGTAATGTGGACTCGCAATTGAATCACAGAGAAATAATCCTGGCCAAATGTACAGATGTCATTAACCCAAAATAACCTCTAAACAGTAGGAACACTGTAGTGTTGCATCATGGAAGCTCCAAAGGTCAGTTTCTTTTTTTTTATAGTGAAGGTTCCAGTTTCTTCCTGTTACTCCAGATGTGTATTTTGGTGGGCCACAAGTCCTCTATCACTCCAAAGCTCATATCCCTTTTTTAAAAAGAAAGTGAAATTGAAACTAAATAGAGCAGGGACAACAGGGTTTCAAAATAGCTAATAGCTTTAAGTAGGTTTCATTAGGTTTGTTACTGTATAAGTGATGTGAACCTTAACTGCTAATGTCTCAACACCACTCTGGATGCAGATAGAACCTTACGATTCCAAGCGTGTGATTATTTTGGCTGCTGCAGACATTTCTTATGAAGGTCAACAAAACTGTTCCGTTTGGCAAATTTCTGGTTGTTAAATCATTTCTCGTCCATGTTCTTTACCAGCTGTGAATAGACAGTTGAAATTCAATTCCTGCTGAGGGGCAGATTAATTGCGCATTAGCATTGCAGCAATCGTGTCCAACTACTACGATGGCTATATATGCAGATAAACATATTTGCAGGTAAACAAGCACTTAGATTCACCTTCAGTGGGTAATTCAGATTTCATGCTGATCTTGGCTCGTAGTCACAAACAAAAATGGAAGCTGTTCTACACTTAAATTTTCATTCAATCATTATACTTGAAAGCAGAGATGCCCTTGAGAGTCCCATCCAGATCTACTACAATTCATAGGTGATTTATTTGTCTAATTTCGCATTTTATTACCTCAGTTTGTCTGTGTTTGTCTAATATGAAAATACTTGACCATCATTGATTTATTACATTGGAGGGTTTCCTGCTATAAAATGAATGATAATATTTCATCCCGAGCTTTAATGATCAAGCCGCGGATAGCATAAAATAAGCCTTCTCTTGGCATTCTACCAGAGAGCCAGGTTAGGGCAATGTCCTTGGCTTTATTGAGTATGTTTTAGCCTCAACATTGCATTACTTACTCTGGCCTGCCAATCTTAAAGTGAATTATCTTGCTGCTCATTTACAGCATTGTAGCTAAACTGGAGGACGGCCAATGAGATCCTTGTATCACTGTAACAGGAAGCACTGATGTCATCTGGCTGAGGGAATTAGCCAGGTAATGGATGAAAACACACGGTTAGGTGTTATCTTTGGTGTTCTTAACACGTTCATTCAGAAGTCAGTGATATCAGATAGTCAAGATAAGTTTAGTTGAGGATAGTTTTCACAATGCAATGAGAAGAACTGGCTTACACAAGTTACCTGTATATCAAACCTTGAGAAAACTTCCTCTGCAAGGGTGAGCAGCGGTGTTTTTTCAACAACAAGCCTCATTGCTACTCTGCTCTACTTTTGTGGATATTTGGGCCAATTTGACAAGTGTGTTTTGTCAGCTCTGACTTCACCCACTCCCCCAGTCTCGTGACCTTGTGGCGCGGAGAGCTGTCTGGCCGGCCCACAGGTAGAGGGGAATTGGATGTGTCACATCTCTCGGGGCTCCAGATGGTAAGTTGCTCCACTGGGACCCTCTCCACCACGATCAGTCAGAGAATGCAAAATCTAATCTGCCACTTAGATCTTCCCTGCGCAGCCACTGTACGTCCCCGTTTTCCTTCACGGCACCATGTCCTAACCCGCTCTCCGCGTACGCCGACAACAGGAAGGCAATTAGACAAGGCAGACAAGCTCAGAAACGTCTCTTGTCCGAGGGTTGTCTCGGGTAAAGGAGCTCCCCAGTCACAACTGGGAGAGAAAACGAGAGGATCCAGGTTAATTGTTTGGGGACTCCGCTCCACCTAAGGGCAAATAAAAGTGATCCAGATGATAATAAAAGTTCTGCCTTCATTACACAATCTAGGGTTTCTTTTTTCGGTGCTCTTCTTTTATTCGTTGTGATCTACGGCGCTCTAACGCAGAAGGATGTTACCGGCGCGTTGACTGAACAGAGCGAAGGATTTACTCGAAGTTTGATCTCCCCAATTTTTCGTCCCCCTGACTCGCTCCGCGTGGCGTCCGCTTCGCTCTGAGCCGGTGAATACAGCGAGCGCGCGCGTGTGTGTTTAACTGTCGGCACCCCGGTCGTAACTCTCCGGCCAAGCCTGAGTAAGCGCTACTCTTTGCCTGCGCTTTCCATTTTCCAGGCCCCCTGCCCAGGGCCATGCAGGCTATGATTTAGATGATATTTGTCCTCTTAGCTAATTGATTTAGGCTGGGTCGCCTCCCCCCCACCCATTGTCAGCCTGTCAAGGCCTCTCCCCGGCCCTGTAAACTGTGTTTGCATTACAGCTGAAAGACTGGCAACGGCGCGCTCTTTTACGAGAGCTTTTCCACCGCCGCATCCCTTGCCAGAGCGGCGCTTGCCCCGGACAGCAAATGGACTTTGGTTCGAATGCGATTAGGCGGCAGTTTACTCAGTTAGACCACATGAGGAGCTGCAGATCCCACTGAACAATGATGGACCAGAGATAACCTCATCCAATTAGACTGGCAGGGCCCAGTCCATTTATCCATTACACCAGAAGCCTTATGGAAAATATACTGAGGTTGCAAACTTTTTCGGGAACATCTTCCTAATATTTTCTTTCAACCCGTCTTGGAGCAAAATCCTTGTCTTAGTTGTCTCTCGGCTTTAAAATCCTCCTTTAACCTGTCTGCATTTATCCACATCTTCTCCTAAGACTAAACTAAATTTAATAGGTGGGTTGCTTGTCGACTACCGTCCACCAGTGCATTTTTGCCTGTTGACTTTTTATGTACACGGTCCGCTTTGTCAGCTGGATAATTGTACGAAACACATTTCCCGCAACGATCAATAAATCGTCATCGTCATATCAATGTGATTGTACAGGTTCGCCATCTAGCTGTAACCACATTGCCATACGATACGCTGTTGTATACAAACTACCATGCAAATCAACACATCTCCTTCATCCTTGACTCCGCATAACATTTAACTTCGTAAGTGGTGCTTTGAACAGACTGAGATGCCGAGACACTCACAGTGATATCATTGCAGTTCAAGGTGACAGTTGCTCTTTGCTCAGTACTGTTTAAGAATAATAGCTCTCCATGCAGCCATTGGAGAAGCACTTAAGCAGGCTGTGACTTTTGGAATTTAAAAGTGCCATTTTAATGTAATTATCTTTTGGAAGGTATTGCAAAAATATGCAAATAATACTGGTGTGATTTAATGCTATAACTAGCATGTACTGTACTATAAGTTACACAATGCTATAACATGTGATATATATTAATAGGATGATAGAATTACATAAGTTGTAGTTGTTAAATTGTTCTTGGTCATTTGTTAAATATTGGATGTAATATAGTATGTAGTATCTAAAATGACCCTCAACAACCACATTATAACTGACATACTGAACATTTATTACTAAATATCTATCTCTAAACACCGTCATTATGTACATATTTAGTTTGTGGTTTTAATAGCCACCAAAGTGTTCTGCTTTCTAGTTTAAAGAAGAGTGACACTGGCCTATTACATCAACAGGTGAAGGGCATGACGTCAATAGAAATGTACGTTTGTTGTTGAAATGATGATTTTGTTGTTTTGTTTATCTACCTTTGTCTTTAAAGGTGCTATCTGTAATATGTTAAAATCAATTAAAAAGTCAAATTACCAGATTGTATCGTAAAATATTGTATAATGTCTGAAAGCTTCCTCTCTCTCTGTTTTGATTGTGTCTCAGTGGTGCTGTTTCCCTCTACTTCCTGGTCTTTGTTTTGCTTTGACAGCCCGTCAAACAGATCCTCCCCTCAGCCTGCACAAGCTGGAACACCGTGTTTCTTGTTTAGGTTTGTTGTTGTAGTTCACCTCACCAACACTAGAGTACCGATCTTACAGATGGCACCTTTAATGTTGATTAATCCTTCGTTCTTTCTTTCATTCTTTCTTTCTTTAGTTCTTTCTTTCTTTCAAGATAGCTGGATAGAAAAGCATAGTAAAGCTGTAAAACCTGTCATTAGGGTCTATTGTAATACATACAATAAAACAATGGCAATGATATATTCAGCTTGTCAAAATGTTATTACATCGTAAACCAGTCTTTACACAGAACCATTTTACTCTGTGTAGCCTGGGTCAAATAAAATCATGTCGGAAGGCAGAAACAGCCTCTGGCTCTACGGGGCAGTACAGTGGAAGACAGGAAAATTAACTCCATTAACAAGGAAAGGAGACACTCCCTCTCTCACTGGCATTGGGGTTAGGATGCACGCTGTATCCTCCCTGCTGTCTGCTCCACGGGATCGTCTCCCAATTTCCCTCCCAAGCAAACGTAGGAGAGAGGCTCCTACAAGCTCTCTCCGTTAATCCTACCGCAAAAGGGAAAGTGGCAGAACAATTAATTACAGATTTCTTTAAACCCTTATCAAGGAAAGCTTTGTCGAACGGACATGCTTGTTTTTTTTTTTCAGCAATGCCTGCTTCGCAGTCACACAGTTACACATGTTCACACCTAGGAGCTGCGCGGTACAGTCAGCAGTCGTTCTGCTGTCGGTTCGAGGTGGGCCGTCCGTGGGCAGAACGGGCCGCAACACATTCAGCGTAGGCTCCTTGGCTCTGCTCCATGGCCTGGATTACTTTGAGTTGTGTAACGGGTTTGTGTCAAAGTTTTATGTTCTGCGTTGATGAAGCTGTGTATTTTGTTTGACTTTAGCTTCGGGGCCACTCTGGGTTCCTGCTTTCTATAGATGACTTGAGATCTGGTTCTTAAAGCGTCCCACCAAAAGCCTGTAGGTAAACCCCCCCAAAAACAAAACAAACTCATCCCTTAACTACAGATTCCCATCCAAACCACATATTTTCTATTACGTATTTTTGGAGTTCATCCATCTTGACTTCCATATTTATCTGTCTCAAACACTGAACAGACTGTGAAGTGATAAGAATGTATTACATTGTAATGCTAACAGGTATTAAGTGAGAAACTGGTGGCGTTGTTTTAACGTAGCATCATCTTGCTAGCACCAGAATGGTCTGTGTATCTATTGGCTGCTACACTGCAATTACTATTTTAATATTTCTACCTTGAGCGCTTTAATGGGGCGAAATATTCTAAATATTTCAGCGATTGCGGCTTCTTGATCGACAGTTTCGAGTTCCGTAGAGAGACAGAGGTGAGCGTAGTTTCACGTCACCTGATACAACGCGAAAGCCATTCCTGAGGTGAAAGGGCGTCCATAGCCCTGACAGTTCTCGGTCACCGAATGACTGAAGCCTCATTGCAATTCAAACCATCCATCATGTATTGGACCTAAGGGGCAACAGCATAATGGGAGCCATATATTTCCCTTATTTTCTAGTTCTCAAGGACAGCAGTCTCATTAAGGTAGGTAGGGCCTATGTTCCACCGTCCCTCGTACCATCGCACGACAGTCGGGCTTATCCGAATCAGTGGTTTGTTTTAATACGTTCGGGCCTTGCACTGTGCGCGGGAACCCGGTGACGGCTGCCGTCCAGCACTGAGCCTTTTTTCTGTAAATGAACTGCCATCTCTGTCTCTCGTATGGGTGATGCGAGAATTACACCTCGGCGAGAGGGCGGCGGTACCGTGTACCGCATCTGGGGTCCCGGACACAAGCACCTCTCTCCATCTCTGCCTGTGTATTCACCGTACACCCCCCCC
>OMKK01033260.1:0-13523 GCA_900302305.1 Polymixia japonica | reverse complement strand
TATATTTATATATGTGTTATTTTGTTTTATTTTTTTATTGTGACTTCATGTTCAGATAATATATATATATACAGTATATACTGATGGTGACTTACAGTGTGTGAAGCGCAGGTAACTTCTGGAAGGCAGACTGTCCTATAAATTCAACTGGGTTGTTCTGGAGGTTTCTGCAGGAGAAACAGAGCTATGAAGTCTCCTTTTAATCTACATCGCTGGTTCAAACCGTGCAACTGCAATGTTTTATTTAATTTCATTCCATCATAAATTCAAGATGTACAGTTTACAGAACAATTTACATTAATTACATTACATTTGTCTTGAGTGAGTTTCATGACCTTTTGACTGTGTGAAACCTGTTGAACCTCCAATCAATTTTAAAAAAACATCTGAAAATCAATGATTTGTTTATGTTTGATAACAGCAATATGCAGATTAAGGATCCATTACGCTTATCGGCAATCATAGTGATTGATCAAAACTGGGCTTCTTGGTACCTACATTGTCTCCAGGGAAGGGTTTCCAATGAAGGCGTATTCTGGGATGGTTTTAATGTTGTTGTTACGGAGAGTTCTGTGAAAGAAAAATTGAAGACTTAGTTAACCCAAAGCATCCAGTATGTGTGGCCTCAGGGATGCATATACAGTATCTATCAGGGTTAGGATCCAATCAGTCAATTCATAACTGATCTTGAAACTGTTTTTCTTTTTTCTTTTTTAAATTATTATTCAGGATAGGATACATAGGATATCCTGAAAGAACCTTTTTCACAATAAAGAAGCTTTTCAGTTTTTAAGAATGTGAAGAAAATTCTCCTCCTTCTCGTTGTTTGAACTGAACATTTTCCATGTATATTGTAGTTATTTATCACAGTCTGATCCAGAGTTATGTGCAACAGTAGAATACACCTAGTCCTACATTGTCAACATTATAAACAACCAAGAGTAAAGTGTGCAAACGTCCTCACAAATGACATTACAAACACATATCACTGTATAATTATAATCATAATTAAATAATAATTCATATCACTTGCTGGAGACATACTATATGAGAGCATCATAGGATTACACCATTTGTTGATAGATATTGGACATATAGATTATTTAGATTTTATTATACGTATTCTATATTATTTTATATTTATTCACAGTTCATACTTACCAGATACCTGTATAACATAGAAAATAAAGAAAACATACTTCCCTGAATAACATGTCATATGTGTGCATACGGTCACTGCACTCAGACAACAGGTGATAGAGATTAAGGATTGTAATTGACAGGTTCGGGAAGTGGGAGGCGGTAAAGTGTTTGACCGCAGGCATGCACGGTTCGTTTTTTTGCTTGTTTTGCTTTGTTTTAAATTTATTAGAATAAAGGCATCGAATTATTTTTGAAAAGTAGCCTATTTTGGTGGAACGTGAGTCAGAACCTGCTTCGCCCAGACACGGTGGTTCAACCAGAACATCACTGTTCCTTCGAATAATCATTTAGGACTGAAGTGCTCGGTAAAGAAATAAGAGCCAGGGAGAAAAGGCAGATTTTTAGCTGGACAGAATATTTCCAGGGTACTTGGGTGAGGAGGATGTTAGATGGGACAGTTGTGTGTTCACGTCTGACTCACAGCTCTCTGAGGCTGGGCAGGACTCTGACGGCTGTAGGGAACGTTTCCAACCTGTTGGAGCTCAGATCTCTGGAGGAGGAGATAAAAGATAATGTTAATATTAGTACTAATAATGATACTACTACTACTACTAATAAATAATAATAACAATTTAAAACCTATAAAAAAACTATATTAATGTATATGAAATCAAATTATATAATAGGCTGTTGGTAAAAATGTATTTTAAAAAGTCATTCTGCCAGCCCACACTCCTTCTCCTTAGGCAGGGCATTCCCAAGCGTAGGATCTGGGATGTCAAAGGTCTGGTCATCTCTGCTCTTTAAACTCCAATCAGGCTGTTTGGTACAGAGCTACTTCCTGTTTGTAAACACAACATTCTGGGAGGGAGCAGCTAGCGGCTGATTAGCGCTGGTCTACTGTGAAGATACAGTCAGGATCTACAAGCTCGCATCCGTCTCTCTCCTGGACCAACTATTGAACCGATGTGATGAAATATATGATGGGGACATTACTTCCTGGTATGAAAAACATCTGTGAGAAAGTGTTTGCGTGAATAAATAAGACAGCGGTTGTGAGGAGAGGCATATGGATTCAGAAGAATTAGAACTAAAAGAGGACAAAATAAAATAATGACCCCTATTTTTACCCAATGATTGACAGCATAAAATCAGAAAAAATTAGTAGTAGGTGATGCAAGTACTTGGTTGAAAAAATGATAACACTTTTACAGACAGGGGCCGCTCTAGAGATAATGACTAATGAACTTTAGGGGTACATTTTCTTTTTTTAGTGTCTTCAAATTAACACCCAGGAGGAGAGGCATCTAGATAAATACACATAATATTGTAGAAATATGCCTGATGGAATAGAATCAGTTTTTTGTGTCTATTGGACCTCCTTTCCTTCCATGTGTCTGTCTGCTGTGAAACAAAGAGACCGCAAGCGGATCTATCTTATGCAGAGCTACGTAGTAATAGGCCAATCTAGATAAATGCCAGCCAGATGGATGGCGCCGTAAAGCAGCTCCCCGCTGCACCTAAACATGCAGATACAAATCTGCCCTCAACAAAACGACGGGTCATTTGAAACTGTGTTTGGTTCGGGACACACACTGGTGTTCATTTTCCAGCTCAGTATAAAAATAGCCGTATAACGACACATGTTCAACATATCTATTGTGCTGAAGATTAACACGAACGCATGTCTTCCCAAACGAGACGCATAGTGGTATTGAAAATAACCGGCCCTTGTTAAGAATGACACAAATGACTTCCTCTGGTCGGTTCTGGAACTCTCCATTCCTGCCTTCGTACACAGGCTGACACCACTTTATTAAAACCACTGCTCGGGCCTCATCTTACACAGCAGAATAATGAGAGTTTCTAATGCGACGTTCCTTCTGCCCGAGGGCTTGTTTGGGTTCGTCATTCAAACAGTCGGAAAAACATGTGTATCCTAAATTGAGGGTAATTGTCAGAGGCCTGCGTTGTGACCACACACTGTGATGCAGCAGATGAGGCGCTCAGCGCTGTTTGAACGGTGGTGGTGGCTCACTTAGGCCTAACCCAGACCGTTTTCCTGTAAAGACTCACTCAAAGCACTTCTGTCATACGTTGCCAGCTAGAAAAAGCACAACACCTTCACTGTTTCTGAGCTCCTCTCTCTCTCTTTTGTTTTAGACTTTTTTTTCTTTTCTTTTTTTTTTTTTTTATAACACTTGAGGTTTGATCCCAAAATGCCAAATCTAAAATCTGGGGGAAAAATCCATTCATAATTCACTAGCTCTGAAATACGTAAAGTTAATGTAAGTTGTTAACATTTTAGTAGACAACGGTATAGATTACCTAAAAAGGGTTTGTTTTCATTTTGTACAATCAATTATTTTAAAAGAACAGATGTTACTTTTAATGATTTTTGAATATCTCATTCTGGAACCAAACTCTTAAATTATAAATCAACTATTTATTAGATACTCATTTAATTAAACCCTGAAAAAGAACACCAAACCCCAAAAATGAAGAAATTCATTCTTTCCTCTATGCAAGTGAAAACATTTATCAGTTCAGCAACACATTTCAGCTTCATGCCATCTACTTCATCCACATGCCCTCCTAAAACATGTCTGATCATTATGTTTATCACCATAAGGTCAAAGGTCAACTCACAGCGTCTCTAGGTTGTTCAGCCCATCAAAGCAACTATCCCCCAAAGAGTGGATCTGGTTATCATGGAGATGTCTAGGGTCAAAGGTGACAGGCGTGGTTAACAGATAGATAGATAGATAGATAGATAGATAGATAGATAGATAGATAGATAGATAGATAGATAGATAGATAGATAGATAGATAGATAGATAGATAGATAAGAGAGTATAAACACATTTAGTGATTGTTCTTATTTGTGGCTTCTTGGCACACAGCCTTTCATCAGATGTCATATAGTAATATATACTGTATATATTACTATATACAATGTATAACATATATACTAATATATATATACTGTATTGCTACTGTACTATAATCTAAACTCCATACAAACCATTAGAAGCACCCTGAGTTTTATCCATTTTGCATATTCCATCTTGTCTATATTCAGTCTCCATCTCCTCTTGTCTAGAAAATGACACATCTTTTGTGTTTTCAGGTCAAATTTGAGTATTACAACAATTAATTTCATTGCAACTTTGAAATGAAATTTGCACTGATGAAATGTTGACATGCATCCTCAATGCATTCTTAAAGGGATACTCTGACATTTTGTCAAATACGCATGTTGGTAGTCAAGCAGATTGATATTATTTTCGTCTCTGTACGTCATTAGCATCATGACTGGAGTTGGGCAGGGCAGCGATCTTAGCTCCCCAAAGTGAGGAAATACATCTTCCAACGACTGCAATAATTGACTCATTACATTTTGCATCTCTGGAATTCACTACGCTTAAGAAATTAAATTACAAAATCATCAACATAAAAGTACCAACCAAAATATATCAACAATGACCACACAATGATCACAACCAAAATCAACATCTTTAAACCAATCTGCTATCATGACCAGGTATATAGTATAATATTATATTGTATAATTTTCTCCTGCAGTATGTGACAGCTAGATAAGATTTTGAGATGGATTTACAGGCTGGAGAAGGTTGGTTTACATCTGTAATGTCTGTAAACACACGCAGTAAAACAGAGATTAATGTTTACTCATGATGTTAGGTAAGTTCTCAAAAATCTCTCCATCTTCAGGTAAACTTTAGGTCATAGTGAGTGTGTGTGGTGACTTCATTTATCAAAGTATAGGTCCATTTACTTCCAATGCCACAGTAAGACGCCAATCAGTTTTTATTTTTAATGACTAACTTTTAATCATTTAAAAGTTAAAATCAATGAGAGATCACAACTTTCACCTGGATTTACTTGGTCAGACTATTGCAAGACTATTGCTAAAAAAAACCTAAAAAAACGGCAACAGCACTTTTGCTGTTTTTGTTACTTGAATTTAAAGTTTACACTGTGTGGACGGAGTTCCATAAACCCTTGGAACCTGTTAATAAAACGTGTTTATTTTCAAAAACACGAGCATTGCTATGGAAATAAGAATTCCTAACTTTCCTAAAACCTTTCCTTTCTTATTGCAGATGTGTAGTTTTCATCCAACAACAACGTATTGTTTCTATTAAATTGTGTGCTCCCTCTATCGTCGAGGAACACCGAGCGTTACTCACAGTACCACCAGGCGGCCGAGGCTCTGGAACGCTCTGTCGGGGATGTGGGTGATGTAGTTAAGAGCGAGGGTGACGGCCTGCAGCGCCGGCAGGCTGGACAGAGCACCAACAGGCACCTCGCTGAGGGCGTTGTCATCCAGCCAGAGGTGGTGGAGCGATGTCAGGCTCCCGAAGGAGGTGGCAGGAAAACTGACGATAAAGTTGGCATCCAGGCGCCTGGCAATAATACAGAGAACAACACGTTTTAATAAACCAATTTAATCAGTTCTTTAAACAAGACTAGGTCAAACCCTAGTATATGGCTAGACCGTGTATGGTCAATGTGCGAAATTGTAGACAAAAGCCTTGTTGCTAGAGGGCTTTTAATTTGACATATCCACACATATCCATTCTACAGGTTCAGGAAACAAGATGGACACAACTGTGAAGAAAGAAAAGGTGACAATATGTTTAAACAAGTGGTGATCTGCTTCATTTGGATATTGCAAATTCTTTCCAGTCAATTCTTAGAAAAAAATTGAATCATTCTGAACCAAGAACAATTATCTCAATCCAGTGGATATTTTTCACTTGTTCTATGAAGATGTAGGCTTAAGGACTCAATATAAGATGATAAGTTGTTAAGATGGACATATTTTGTAAAAGATACATTCTGGGTTTTTCAAAACACATAACATTGATATATTTTGCAAAACACACATTCTTGGACTAACCAGATTATTCATGGTCTGAGCAGATTGTATTAATATAGAATACCACAACTCAATATACACAAGCCTCTTATTCAGAAGAGGCATTTTCCGTCAGGGAGGTCTATGCATTCCTTTGGTGCATGGTAGTAATTTATGGTGTTGACGTGCACTTTGGGGACATAACTGTCTGACAAAGGGTACTGGCACAACCACAAACAGGCAGCTTACACGTGCCCCCCTACCCCACTCTACCCCCATGGTCTATAGTGTGTGAAGTTGAGATTGTCTCATCCAAACAACAGTGAGGACTGTTTACACTGAGCCGAGCCAATTAGCAGACCAGGGCCTGATTGAAATTCTGAGGACAGATCAGGTTAACATATATAGAGGTGCCACAGGGCTCAATGTGAGGACCACTTATTTGTGAAGAGTGTGTGTGTGTGTGTGTGTGTGTGTGTACACACAAGCATGTGTGAAGTTGCATGAGTTCATGTGTGTGCTCTTCTCTGCTCTCTGCTCTTTATGAGGACCAAATGTCCTCACAAGAATAGAAATATGAGAAAAATCCTTTAAAGGTGGGACATTTTGTTGGTCTGTTGTAGAATTGGATCCTGACAGTGCCGTCTCCCCTTCTCTGTCTCCATCCCTTCTTTACCACTGTCTGAATAAACAATAAAAATATTAAAGATGAGTGGGCTAACCACTCTCCTTTTTAAGTTAAAAGAATGAAGACATACAGACCTTTTGCCTTTAAATTGAATCATGTGTGTGTCCTCCCTATCCTCTGCCACCTTGTTTTAACTGATCTATCCCTCGCTGAAGTCCCCAATTTGTATTCTTGTTGTACTACTGCTGCACTGTTCCTCTATCTCCAAAACAATAGTTAAAAAACCTTGTTTTCAGTCATCAGAAGATATAAGACGTGTTTTGGTGAACATTCAGTTATAAAACCTAATAATTATTTGTACTTTAGGAGCAACTGAAAGCAGTGGCAACTACATTATATGATAATGATAGGAAGGCCAGAAACATGACCTTATATTGCTCCTGGAACAGCATTTACAGCTTCAAAAGACAACATTACTCTTTTCTTGACTTAAAATGGTTTTAGTTCATGCACAACTTAGTACTGTAAAGTGTTACAAATGTAAATCTTAGCTCAGTTTAGTTTACGCACAAAGACCGCAGGTTCCTCAGGTTCTCCAGTGCCTCAGAAGGAACTTGCTTTAGATGGTTGTTCTGCAGCGTTCTGTGTGAGAAGAGAAGGAACATTCAGAATACTGACACTGAAATGGGCAGAAAATATCACACATGAATGTTGGGATCATCTAGTCATTATTTTTTTTATCATTATTTATTGAAACTGTTCTCAAACAATTGTTGGCATTTATCAGGTGTATCAACTGTATATATGTACATATGTAATAATATATATGCATATATATATATGTAGTTGTAATACTATAATATACTATTATAATATAATATAATATTGTTGTGCATTTACTATAATACTATAATTTTCCATAGGTGAATACAAAGCTTAGTACACTATAATGAAGTCATTATAATGTTATATGTTTAAAAAATTAAATTTAAATTTGAACTAATGTGTTAATTAGTAATATGTTTCAATATTTATGTGTATTTTCAAAAATAAATTCACATACAACACTTTCAGTTTTACAAGTCCTGCAAAAGCATCTTTGGGGACGTCAGTCAAGCCATTTCCTGCCAGTCGGCTACAGAAAGAGAAACAGGAAACAGAATCAATGGACTTTAATAAAGGTAACAGGAAACACCCTGGACTTAAAACACACAACTAACCCCTGTGAGAGTGGTTTTCTGTGTTTGGCAATGTGCTACTGTTGTAACCACCCGTTTTGATTGCATAAACACATCTGTTTTATGTGAGTCAGTTCAGTTGTTCTGAATGCCCTCTGAATTAATCTCGACTCTCGTCAGCAGAACGCCAGCAGTGCGCAATTACAAGTTTGTGCCTGGTAACTAATAACCTGCTGCTGTTGTTGCCGGTTTTCAATATCCTGAATCCAAATAGCAGACAGAGAAGAAACACAGGCTTGAAGACGGAGTCTAATTTTAACATGTTTAGTGCTTCTGGCCCTGTCCCCAATCTGTTAGTTCATCTATTGGACCAAATCAATCCCTCAGTGTTATTCATCTGCTCTGCTGCTCTGCTTTGTTGTTCTGGTAGTCTGTTTTTACAGGCTGTCTGTCGAAATTAATCCTACAGTTTCCTCCCCAGCTCGGGAGCCGTGGAGCCACGAAGACGTCTCCAGGGCTGTGATGTGGCACAAAGACTTGATGTGCTGAACTAAAACTTCAGTGTATCAACGTTTACATCCCAGGCGTCACGCTGATGCTCTTATCCAGGGAGACTTGTAAACCAGCGAGCAGGTAAGGCGTTGAGGTGTCAGGGTGCCCTCATCGTTAGAGAGCCCGTCCTGTAACCAAAACGCCACAGGGTTGATCCCTACACAACTAACGTGTGTCCATTACCAACCCTGCGTCCTGCCTTAGTGTCCCTGAGCAAAACATCAAACCCCCACCTGCTCATACATGTTTAGGGTGCTCCGGATAAGAGCTTCAGCTCAAGGCCTACATGCGTATTCCATGGAGTCAGCAGTGCAGAGAACAGGGTCTTACAGCTCTTGAAGAGACTGGAGGTCAGAGAAGGACTGGCCAGGCAGCAGGGTGAGGTTGTTCATGCTCAAGTCTCTGGAAGGGCAGACACCAACAGGGCAGAGTGTGTTAGTAAGACGCACCACAACCAAGGAGGTTCTATATTAACACAACCGAACTGCTCTGCTGTTAATTACACACTTATAAAATGGATAGCTCCGGTCCTTGACTGTGATTGGCTGAATTCGAATCCGACGTAAAATACTCACATACCTGTGACCGCATTACAATTTCAGTATTACTGCGCATGCTTGATTAGCCTGATGCGTTTCCACTGCGTCTGTGTGTTGCTTGGCAACCATTCTAACTGGTCGCTGAAGAACTACATTGCTTGGCGGCAGAATGATTATTTGTTATCAATAAATGATTGCATTTTTGTTGCTGTGTGTTTATTTTATGAAAGGTATATGTAGTAACCGTTTCATAAAAGCAATAAGTCACAAGAGGCTGAGGTTTACAGTGATTTTAGAACAACTAAGGGGCGTTGTTAGCCACGACGCGGAGGTTTTTCCACTGCATAAACCGTGCCAGGATGTACCCAAACTGACACAGTACATGCGCTTTTCCATTACGTTTTAGTCACAGTTTGTTTTGCATGGGTATGATGGAAGTGTGCTGGCGAGGCACTTAAACATATGAGGTGCTGGCCCTCTTTCAAAGGGTGCAGCCAGGGTTACGCGTAGGTTCTGCAGAACCGTAGGCGCTCAGTATTCCAGTGGTGCTGGTACTGAACCGTACCCTCAGCAGAGCCAGTACGGGTACACAATGGCCCCGTCACGATGGAAAACACCCGATAGTAAACCTGGTGGTGTTGAGGGAGAGGACAGAGACAACTATAATAACTATGACATCTTATTTGTGCAGAACTTTTCCAGCACTGTTGTGTCTTGATTGTAAAAGCATTTTGTAAACTGTTGTTTTAGAAAGGTGCTTTAGAAGTAAAGTTATTCTAACTACCCAAAACAATCGTTCTCAAATGATAATACTTGCTTAGACAAGACTAACACAAGTGACACACTGATAAAGATAAATTTAAGAGAGTACGTGGAAATGTCAAATATCAAACCTACTATCATGTAAACAGTATCATAATCTGTCTTCATGTGGGGAGATGGAAGTACCTACCTGAGTATTAACAACTAAACATGGATGTAACACATCAAGACTGTCTTGGACAAATCAAGCAGAATTGGAATTAAAGCCTCTTTAGTTGCAGTACAACAAATTTACAAGAATTTGTCTCGGTGACATTGATGCAGAGGCATATTGACGACCTACAGAGTCTCACAGTACTTTATGAAACACATGAACAAGAACAACAGTACCTCACATAGAGCGCAGGTCCTGTGTATTCATAAAGGAGACAATGGCAGAATTAATTTAAAATTATTTTTGGTATCATCTCATAGTGATCCAGAGGACTTGGGGGTGCAGTATTGTGCTGTAGCTATGACCTCAGCCTGCCGATAGACAATAAACATGTCATTCTCCATGCTGGAGGCTACTGTCATTGTGAAACTTGATGTAAAATGTATGGAAGGATTTGTTCTGTTGACCAGGCTGATAGGCTGGCCAACAGTGAAGGACTGGTGGTGTAACACTGATCAAAGTCTGTTATAGTTAGTGGTCCTTAACATTTCACTGCTAGCCTGGAGATAAGCAAGGTGTCATGAAGCAAAGCAGGCTTCCACACTAGCACTGGGTCCCAGTTAACCCCTGACTGCCCTGCCTGACTGCGCTGCCTGACTGACCTGCCTGACTGACCTGCCTGACTGCCCTGCCTGACTGCCCTGCCTGACTGCCCTGCCTGACTGCCCTGCCTGACTGACCTGCCTCACTGCCCTGCCTGACTGACCTGCCTGACGGACCTGCCTGACTGACCTGCCTGCCCTGCTGCTACTGAAAAGTATCTGACCCCAACTCAAATTCAGGTCAAATTCAGATCACATTTTTGTTCAATGTTTTTGTAAAATGTTTTTTTTTGTTGCTTTTGTTTTACAGCACTTTCTAACCTTGTTTGGTGTTATACAGATATAGCAATTATTGTTATTTTTTAATTGTATTACGCGTATTACTCATATATATATATAGTTTTGATTTATTATTATATTATTAAAACAGTAATAACAACAACAACAAACAACAGCATAATTTGTATAGTACGTTTCTAAAAACAGAAGTTTTAAGGGTTTACCAGCATCATCGTCTTGTTTTATTGATATTCTATCTTGTAGTAAGTAACAAAATTAGAATAGTCAGAATACACCTGGATCAGGCTTATTGTTAGAATCTCTGTCAGTTAATGTTAATAATATTAACACCTTTCTCCCAAAGCAAAGAACCTAAACAGGCTCTAAGCAGCGACATCAACAAGACACAACAAAAGACGTAACAACCAAAAGCTGCCCCATTTACAAATCAATTAAAGATTAAATCCTGTACACATGTTTTTAGGTTTTCCTCTCACTAAAGTTTTATGGTGCTAATATTTCTGTGGAAAATGAAAAAGAAATGTGAAAGAAAACGTGCTCAGCATCTGTGGTGTCGCAGCGTTAAGAGCATCAATCTGAACTTTGTTCTGCTTTATTTTCTGTCCATAAAACTCTACTGAAGCGTCCAGATCACAGGACAGGACATCCCAGGACATAACAGTGAGCTCTGTTTTAATGTAGCTGGATGAAGTTTATGACATATTGAATAACGCGTAAAGGCTAAATGTTTGATCGATTCTGTTTTATAGTGAAAATTAAATGAGGGTTCTCTAATGTTATTCCAATTATATCAGGCAGTTCAAGTTCAGTCTTTACTTATGAATGTGATGAAAATATCTCTAAAAGCCAGAGACAAACAAATACACAAAGACAAGGGTTTTATCTGTGGTAAGAGACGCAAGAGACACGACAAAAAGTCGGTCCAATAAAATAAATGAAATGGAAATGGAAATATTATTTTAGATTGATAGAAAGTTTATTTTTGTTGTTTGTTCGTTTGTTTGTTTTTTCATCTTATGCGCTTCATAATTATGAACCTGAAATGTGCCTCGACAACACAGCAGGAAAACGGACTAATATTAATTTACAGTTTGTTAGATTTTATTGGAAAAACCACCTGGTTTATTTGTCAGTACTATGTTTTGTGTTTTTGGTGTTGTGTATGATTTTTTTTGTAGGGAAAACAAACCATAAAATAAATACAAACCATATGTGCAACCGATTAAAAGATTGAAATGTTGTCAACAATGCTTTAGAGTAGGCAGCGATATTTTCAAATATATATATGTATCTGTTATGTCAGTTGATGTGTAATTGTGGAGGGATGCTTTCTGAGTTTTAATCTTCTCTACAGGAATACAACACGTGTGCAAAAAGCCACAATAACAGTTTTCTATAGTCTGTCTCTCTCTTGTCTCCAAAACACGGACGCTGGGGACTAAATATTAGTTATTGCTCTTCATCGTCACTTTACTCTTGTTGGATTCCTGCTTTTACAAAGTTCCTGTTCACATTCTTCCCAACATGAGATGTTAGAATACTGAGAAGCTACAGAACCGCAGAAACATAAATAATAATAATAATAATAATAATAATAATCAATCTAATCAGTTTTGATGTGTACAACGTGCTCATGTGTATATAACTGTTTTAAACGGGCCATCTTAATAGATAACGAGAAATATTTTTACTTACAGACAGGTCGTTAAAACACTCAGGTTAGAGGGAATGGATGTGAGACTCAGATCCACACAATCAGTTCTCCAAAACATCTCGTTACCTTCACACCTACAGACAGAAGGACAGTCGGTGTTCCGAGGCCTGGTCCTGCCACGGATAACTCCTAGAAATAATAAAATAAAAGCAAAGTGATACATTATATGTATTAAAAAAAACTCTTCAACCGTGTTGTCTTTCAGTGATCTGTAGGTCATGTGGATGAAGGAAGCATGTTGTTCGACACTTGACAGATGTAGATGGAGAAACTGCTCCTTAACTGTAATACGAACATGTTGGATATTGAATGTTGCTTGTTGCTGCCATCTGGTGGTTTGTTTGCTGTACGACACTGCAGGTCGCTCGTCCAGGGGCGTTGTTGTGGCTGATGGACGGCGATCCGAGTCCCTGAATGGATGGGAAAAAAACATTCTGTGTTTGTGTGTGTGTGTGTGTGTGTGTGTGTGTGTGTGTGTGCATTGCAGTATATGGCGTACCTGTATAGGGCCTATCACCTCCAAATTATGGTTGTATGCAGGGGCGGACTGACCAGTAGGACGTTCTGTCAAAGTCCAGAACGACCGTCCCTTCATGTGGCCTATGGGCCTATGTGGCTCGTCAGGAAAAAAAAAAAAAAAGATTATCGATATTAACGTCAAAACATTAGAGGGCGCCAATACGATATGGAAGGCCTATTACGCGGGGAAATGGTAGCAAGCTTGAAAGATAACAAAACAAAAAAACACACAAAGAAGAGGTAGGCCTCGGAAATGTCAGGTAGGAAGCGTAAGGAGAAAAGTGGTTGGGAGAAGGAGAAGAAGGCCAAATCATTAGAGGCGGACGCTTCAAAATGCCAAAAGCTTACCGAGCTGTTCAGTCGGCCTATTGAGCCACGCAAAACTGCGGAGGACGGCCAAGAGAAGGAGGATCAGGTTGAGGTTGAGACGGAGCATCCCTCGGTAGTGCAGGGGCAGACAAGCGCAGAACAAGAGGTGTTGCTGGTAAGTTGCAGAAGCACCTACATCAGTAGGCTAGGCTATAATAGGCTCACCTATTTATTTAAC
>OMKK01033257.1:0-16965 GCA_900302305.1 Polymixia japonica | reverse complement strand
TCTTTTCACTGTGTGTGTGTGTGTGTGTGTGTGAGAGAGAGTGAGGGAGAGAGAGAGAGGTCTTTGACTTGGACCTCCTAGTCGTCCCTTGGGAAGCTGACTTGTTTAGCATAGGTCGAATTGTTTGAATTGTCTGAAGTCTTTCATTTCCTTTTGCCTGACCCCGTACAGCAGATTAACCCCGTCTGAGGCATCGCGAGCTGAAATATCTCCCATAGATATTCGGTTTACTATGTAGGGGACTCGTTTCAAACAGTATTCCTAAATGACTTGCTTGTTTCCGTGCCAGGCGGGTGGGGCTAGCCGCACAGGACCAGCAAGTACCAGCAAGTTTAGACAATCACAGGAAAATCCTCGTCAAATTTGTTATACACGTCTTTGATTGACAGCTAACCTGACGCTACTTGAACTGTCTTGATGCAGTAAGCCCCGCCCACCTGGCACTCCCATGAAGTTATAACAAACGCCAAGAAATATTTGCAAATAAGCAGACGTTCGCCGTACGTGGTGAATTGATTGAATCGAGCGACCCTGATGACCCGGGCCGGCTCCCCTCTTTGAGAGGCCCCTATAAAACCATGGTAGCATATCACATGGTAACAAAGAGCTCATTCAAACATGGGGACCTATGAAAATTACAACTCAACGGGCTGTTTATCAGTGAAGCAGAACAGACCGTTATATATAAACAGGGTTTAGAGATCTCTGACACGGTTGTACAGTTATTGTACGTGGATGGTGTGTGTGTGTGTGTGTGTGCGTGTGTGTGTGTGCGCGCGCGCTAGTGGAAGTGTGTTCATCCATCCCGCATACCTTGTTAACTGAGCACATAGAATGTATTTTTTGTTTGACCTCTTAAAACAGTGATTCACGTGGCAACTTTTTTGGGCAACTTTTTTGATAGGAAACGTTGCCCGAGGAGTTGCTGAATCATTGTTAGATTGGTTACATCGGAACTTCTTGTTTCTGAGTATCTGTTTGACCCTGGTTCTCATTTTGTTTCTTGTTGCTGGGAATGTTGCCCATCTGCATTGCCCCAAAAAGTTGCCATGTATCTCATAGCCTTTACGAGAAGCGGACGGAGGATAAAAGATTACGTTACTTTAATTGACTAGACAAAATATATTTTATTTTAAGTAGTACTGCTTCTAGGCGCTGGGGTCATAAAAGATATTCACTACATACATCAACCTTCAATACAATCTAGATATATTTATGCATTTATTAGCAAACATGAGAAAAATGGCCAAAAACCCAAACTATCCCTTTAAAGCGATGATTTCTATGGCAACTTTGTTTAGCAACTCTGATAGTTGCTGCAGCGCTTGTTGGAATGAAGACTTCTTGTAAAATAATACAGATATTTTCTCTATTGTTTTATATACTGTTAGAAGGGTTTGGACACGGCTCTGTCCAGGTCTGCTGGTGAAGAGATTCTCTGCACTGATTGTTATTTTGTCAAAGTCCATCACTTTGTCCCTGTAGACTGACGTCTTATGAGTGTCCTTCATCTTGTCCTTGGTTCTATTTGCAGTTTTATTTCACCCTTTTCGTTTTGTTTTCGAATGATGAAATGAAATATTATTCAAAGATGATTTCTTTTTTTAAAGCACTTTCGCTCTACAGCTCTCACTTGTACATCTATATGAATATGTAAATGACTAAGATCATATTGAAAAAAAAATGCTTGTATTTTTGTTACTTCTGAGTTTTGAGGAAAAATAAAGAAAGTGAATACTGACCAGGAACGATCTGTTTGTCATTATTTACAGTAGAGAAGCACCAGACATATGGAACGATGCCTCTTAACTCACAAGTTGTTTTCAAATCTTTGATCTCAGGCATTTAACATACACTTTAACAGTTTGTCATATACAAGCATTCTGTTAAAGATATAATATATGTTTATATAAAAAAATACACAAGTATAATTGGTGTATGTATGAAATGTATCATTTGTTATATTACACCTGTTGACCCTGTTGCTCATGGCAACGACAAGCGCTATGTGTGAGGGGGACAACATTGACGTTGACAGAGCGAGGTTTATTAAGAATTTAAAAAAGGAACACTATTCTGGGTGTTAAGAGATTAAAAGCTCTGATATAGTAGAAAAAACATAAATTATTTGATTTCCAAATACATTATACTGAATAAAATTATTTTGAAAAGTATTAGTAAGTTTATTTTTGACTCGAGCTAGGCCTTCATCCTTCGTTTTATTGAACAACACTGCCATCTAATGGCAGACTTACATAATGACATACATGAACAGGTTGAATACAGAATATTGTATTGTGTATTCAACCTGTTCATGTATGCTGATAGTGGCAACAAGATTATCGGACGTATCATTCCATAGCTGAAGATAATCAACAATAATTATAACTATATAAAATGACGACGGGTCTGTGATTACATAGAATGGTAGTCATGAGGATCAGAACTCAACAGTTTTTCAGAGACTTTCAAAACTTTCAAAGGGTATAGAATTAGTTTTTTGAGATAATTTCTATGCCTTTCAAGACAAATCAAATTGTCAAATTAAATGTCCTTACTTTTCTAGGCTGTGTGTGAACCTTAGGAAACCTATAGAACGCTGCCACCTAGTGGTGACATTGTATAATGAGACAAGTGCAAGGCTTGAATACAGAGTGGGTTTTATTCACGTTGTGACCACCAGTGACTGTAAATTCAGTGTCAGTATTAGTCTACAGTATGACTGTGGTTCCTGAGGTAGTTGAAGTGAGAGTCCAGTTGTTCAGACGTGTGATCACAGCACAGCAGAACATCACTAACTGAAACCGTATTTAGCTTTTTAATGACACCTCTCATGAAATTATGGCTAGTATGAAAAATTAATCTCTGTGAAATATTGAATTTCACTTGCTGGCTATCTAAAAATGTGTTCTTAATAGTCTCATTTTTAAGGATGTAATTATCTGTAATGTAGAAATATTGGATGACGAATTGCTGGTAACATTTTCTAAAATAGATATGTAGCGTTTTGTAATGTACGTGTAACTGATCCAGCAACATTTTAAAATTAATAAAATACAAACAAACACACAATGAACTCATATTCAGAATATGAATATTCAGTTTTCTAAAACGCACCAAACAGCCCAATTTGCAGTTGAAAATCTGCTAACTGCTTGTCTATAAGCAAATTCCAACAATGCCACACAAATATATTTCATATATATTCAAAGTTTGATCAAAATTCGCATTCAGGTAACCTCTCCATTTGGATGATTGACAGTTAACCTTAGAGTTCGGAAGATTGACATAATTGGCCTTTCTGTTTGGATGACTGACAGTTAACCTGTCCAATGGGATGATTGAGGGTCGGATGTCTGAGGTCCAGGTAGGTTCTGACCCACGTCTCGGTTCGATCTCTCTCGTATGTTAAGGTTGTCATCCATCGTATCATCCTGCTGCGCGGTCCGCTCGAAAAACTCTATGAACTCGTTGTTGAAAGGTTTGTCAAAGGGCCGGGTCTCAGAACCAACCGGTAAGTCTGACTGGGTCAGATAGGCAGATGCTTGGAGGTAGGCCTCCTTCACGGCAGCAGGAACCGTCTTCAGGACGTGCTGTCGTTGGCCTGAAAGCAGCAACACGTGGTGTAAATACAGGTAAAAATAAGGGAGAACAGACATTAGTGCTTCATTTGGCCCAAACTGAATTTCCACACTGAATTATCATATAGTTATTGTCATATAGGAGATATTGAAACATTTAATTTCAGTCAGAATGTCAGCTGCTGTTGAAAAGGTCAAGACTTTGTAATAAGACGTCAAAAGTGCAATAAAATTGCAATAAAGTTCCTCAAACAATGAGAAATATTTTTTTAAAAGTTTTAATTATTGTTGTTAAAGTTCAAAAACATCATGCCATCATTGGGGCCGAGACATTTCCGATTCCCAACGCCTGTTGCCAGGTACTGTTTTTCTCATCAGGTGACTAAACCGTTGCCCGCTATACGTACCCTGACCTCCTGGTTCCTGGTTCAACCTCCCCTCTTCCTCTCCCTCCAGCTCGCTGGACCAGACAATAGGAAGCTGCTGGAAGCGCTCGTACATGACCTTGCACCACGTGATGAAGACCCTGGTCACCACGCTCTCAGACACGCTGAAACGGGCGGCGAGGTCCTTCCTGGGCAAGCACCGCCGTAGACGAATCAGAGTCAGGAAGAGCTCGTCCATGTGGCTGAGCTTCCGGTGTCTTCCCAGCTCGTTCCCGCCTAACCTCTGCCTTCCCTGGAAGACACAACACACAGGAAGGGATAATGCTGTCCATGCACTAACAACTTCAGAACAACTGCTATCTTAAAGGATAACACCGGCCATTTTAGACCTGGATCTCATTTCCCTATCTTTTGCAATCATATCGATCACCCAAAACATGTCCCTATTAAAACCGTTATCCTTCCACATCCTTCAAATCTGGAAGTATAAGCTCCTGTTTTACCTTGAACACAGAACCCCAGTACTGCATCTGGCTGCTGCCCTTGGGTCGGAGGAAGTCGTACAAGATGACGAAGGCATTGTAGTCAGGAAGGCCTGTGTAGTACTGTACATCCCCAGCACTGTCCCGGAACGTCTCTACGGAGAAAGTCCTCACCTTCTTCAGCCGCGTCTGAAACTCCCTGATCCGAGCCACAGCCCTCTCCAAGTATGCTTCATTGTCCTCCTCCTCTTCCTCCTCCTCCTCTGTCGTCAGGGCTGGGGGCTGAGATGGAGCGAGAGCAGGGTACTCAAGAGGAGTAGTGTCAGGATGCTTCTCAATGTCCTTGCTGGTTACGATTCCGTCGTGATCCTCTGGCCTCTCTGGTGGACTTGTAGGACAACTCTGAGACATGACAAGGTGGCTAGTGGGAGACAGTGCAGCGGTAGGGCTGGTCTGGGAGCTGTCATGTCTCACTTCCTCCACGCTGGCCACCATCCGACAGTCCTCCCCGTCCTCCTCTTCACTGGCTACAATGTGGGGTATCTCCTCTTCCTCATCTTCGTCCTTGATAACCACTTTGACCCAGGCCCCTGCCTCTACCATGAGAGACTCTGTAACCTTGTATATAAAACAAATGAGCAAATAAGTATTATAGCTATAATAATGTAAGTAGCATTATAAGTAGTAGTAATAGTGGTGGGAGTATAAGTAGTATAGTAATATCAGCAGGTAGCACTGAGGTATCAGTCATAGTAAGAATAGTAGTAGAAAAGGTAGTAGTAGTAGTAGTACTAGTAGTAGTCGTACTGGTAGTAGTAGTAGTAGTAGTAGTGATAGTAGTAGTAGTAGCAGTAGTAGTACTAGTAGTAGTTATAGTAGTAGTAGTGATAGTAGTAGTAGCAGTAGTAGTAATAGCAATAGGCTAGCATTAATAATATGGTTATATTGTTATACTGTAATACTGTGTACACACTATTGCTACATTGTATGCTGATGCCATCAGTCTCCGTTAGTCCTGGTCGGTGTGTTTTGGTGTAAAACCAGACAGAATAACGTGATGTAGATACTCACTGAGAGATCTTTGCCATTAGCGGCTCTTAGTTTCTCGATACGAGATGCATATGTCTCTCGTCGTCTCGGAAAAGTTTTTGCAACAATACAATATGTGTGATCCATGATTGCCTAATAGCTGTCGCTATAGCCATATAAAAAACATCAGTACTGCCAAAGAACTTATAGTTAAGATGGCTCACACGGCATTCAGCCCTTGTCCGCTAATGCGGAAACATAAATCTTGGCGTGTAGGTCGGAAAATCATCTCCTACATTAATACAATTGTCTAAAATCAAAATGTTTATGAACAATAATGTTAGTCGTTTAGTAGAGTGTAGATATTACGCACAGCAGTTAATTTATGCAAGAACGTCATGAAAATTCATAGTACTGACATCGTATAGCATCATTCTACGCATGTGCAAAAAGGGACATCTGCTGAACAAGTGTTTCTTTTTGTTTATTTATTTATTTATTTTTTTTATTCAATTTAAAGACGTGTCTAAGTATCAGTAGCTTGCTAAGACCTTAAACATTACGCTGTTTGGTTCAATCAAATAAGCCCCTCGCAGAAAAAAGACACTCATTGACTCTCTAAAAAGAAGCGGTCTAGTCTTAACGGGGTTTTAAGAGAAGACGGAAGTAGCTAGAAGTGGAGTCTCTCGCTTCACTTGTGTTCTTTCTGGTTTATGCCATGAAACAACGAGCCACAAAGACTTAATACTCACTGCATTACTGCCACCAACTGGACTTTACTGTGTTTTACACCTATGTCATACATCTCTGAACATCAAACACCTTATTATGAGTGGACATTACCATTTAATCCACATGCTGCATCCACATCTACTGTCCTTCTATTTTTTAATTTTACTCCAAAAGTTTATTGTCTCAAGACTTTCTAAAAAATGCTCTTGAGTAGCCTACCATACAGCATATTGTTAATTGTTTCAGGAACCAAGGTTGGGACAAAAGAAAATTAGGTCCATGAATCACCCAAAGCTGCTGGCTGTTCCTGAACCTCCACACGTATTTCAAGTGTAAAATAGGTTTAATAAGATATAGGTCAGTGGGTTGACAGATAACCTAAAAACAAGTTAAAATGTGCACAGCAGCCTAATAAGATTCATGCTGCAAGAAAGAGTGTTTTGATAAAGTGGAGCACCAGAGTGAAATCTTGGTATACACAGGATGATTAACTGTGGGGCAGTTTTTATTAGTTATACAGCAAGTAGGGCCCTTAGAGTCAACTTGGCCCTGGGATTCGTTACTGAGAAAACAGAGCGAGAGAGCGCAGCAGGGGAGCACGAGTGCGTCATTGGTATCCACTGGCATTGAAACAGATGTACCCAGGACTTTTATCTTCCTCCGTGTAAACAAAACTGGGCTCTGCCTAGGATCCTGGCATTTCCTGGCCAAGATAGCCCCACAGGAAATATGAGATATGGACAGAGAGATGTATGGAATGAAAACACAGTATTGTGGATCTGCATTGTGCATACATTAATGAGATCACAAAGACGTAAATTTAGTGCAAACTTTGGTGCATTCGCAGAGTGTAGGAGGGTGTATGAAAAACAATTTAGTTAACGAGGTAGTCCTGTTTGATTATGTTGCCTATTTTTCAAGGTGATGTTTCTCTCTCTTTCTCTTTCTCCCTCTCCTCTCTCTCGCTCTTTTTGGTATGTAAAGGGGTAGTGTAACACTTTAAGTAGTAACTGTAGAGAGAACTGGGAGTATCTGTAGCCCTCAAAAATCAATAATGACCCATTTGAGATAAATAAATACCATATGAATATACATGTTTGGGCCTGAGGTCTTCTCTGGTTGAGATGAAGTTATCAGCAAAGTTCATAAATAAAGACCTGAAAAACCAAATTAGGATTAGACATTTTTCATTACAATATTTGATTAATTTGACAATAATACTTTCCCTGTGACGCTAGGGGGCAAGATAAACGTTGAGCTCCACATGCAGGCGTTATGTCCCTCACAGGCTGCCGTAACCGGGCTTATCATTGAAGGCCGGAAAAAGGGAGGTCCTTTTCCCCGCAGACTCCAACATGGTGAGCTGTATTTCCTCACGATTCTTGTCTGAAATCATCATCAAACATCACTTTCTGCTGTCGCTATAGCACACATTTAAATGTCATAGCCTGAAATTCCATATGTTTTGCGATGGTTAGTCCCTAAATTGCAGACACAAGTAACAATTATTGGTCTATATTGATTTGGTAAAAAAACTGACCCCCACTGTGGCTAGTTAGCATCAATGTAGCTACCGCATTTAGCCGACTCAATGAATTGACTATATAATTTAGTTTACCTAACGTAACGCTAAATGTCTTTTTCCTACACCCTGCAAGCGGGGTTTCCATTGTTGTTGTAAAACATTGTTAAAACAGCCGTGAAACGAACGGGTGGTTTGTGTTATATTGTGTGCTGCTACAGGCCACAGTCGAGGTGGGACTTGTATTCGCGCAGTATGGAGGCGATGCAATTTATTACAAATGCAGAAGACGACAATTTACATTAATGCGTTTCGCTGGCTCTCTTATCCAGAATGACTTGTAATGTAGTGGAGAACTGTCGTGCTCAATGGTACTTGGGTAGTTATAACCGAACGGGGGATCGAACCCGGGACGTTCTGCATGGGGGGGAGACCTCTCTACCCCTGGACTATCCTGTCACTCCATTCATTATAAATCATTCTGCATAAGACCAGGTATTTTGTAAAATATAAAATGAATAAAGATATTATATTAATTATGATACATAAAAGATGGGTAAAAAATGGAGGTCCATAACATTGCATTACATTTGTCAATCAAAGTGATGTTGGCAAGGCGTGATACTCAGCCTCCCCGTGTATCTCAGCGGTCAGTCCCGACGTTATCCAGGCTGTTTGCTTTGCTGTTATCTTAACCGCCGGTTGGTGGGTGTCCCCAGTATTTACCGTCTGCTTACCGTTCCCCAGGCACGAGGACCGAAGAAGCACCTCAAGCGCGTCGCTGCGCCCAAGCATTGGATGCTTGACAAGCTCACTGGAGTTTTCGTAAGTAGTTTCGCCTCTGAAACGCTCATATTTAACTTTATCTTGCCCGTGCTACAGTCTCCAAGTCTCAAAGTGATTTGGATTGATCTAAGGCAGATGCATGTTTTGTCCCCTTCTCTTGCAACTTTAAGTATGATGATGACAATCTAAATGATTGTTGTTGTTTTTACTGCCATATCAAGCCCACGTGTTATCTATTGAGCTGCCTTGTCCACCGACAGTTCTCCACAAGGGCATGGCTCCACCTCATCGTCCTGCATTTGAAATCAGGGATGCGATCAGGAATGTAACAATCGTGCTTATTTTAGTGTTAAACTCACTGGTATACACCAAGTCAGTCCTTTTTATAGATTAAAGAAGCTTAACAGGATTTTGGTGAATGTCAGTATATTTAAACCCTTTGGTTCCAGATGGTCAAAGTATAGTTCTTGCACATATAATCTATGATCTGAATCCCAGTTTTACCTCATTCTGAAACAGAATCTCTAATTTACCAGCTTAACATTTAGTTGCCATTTCCCTCAAGCTGTCAGACCGTGACATGATTGACAGCCTTCATTGGTGCATTGTGGTCCCAGGGTGGACCTTAACTATTTCAACAACTATAGGCTGAAATGATACAAAAATTGCGTAGGGCACTTTTAATGGTCTTGCATTTCATCCCTCTCTAATGTCTCTCCCATCCCTCCCTCCATCCCAGGCTCCTCGCCCTTCCACCGGTCCTCACAAGCTGAGAGAGTGCCTGCCCCTCATCATCTTCCTGAGGAACCGCCTCAAGTACGCCTTGACTGGGGACGAGGTCAAGAAGATCTGCATGCAGAGGTTCATCAAGATTGACGGCAAGGTCCGCACCGACGTCACCTACCCCACTGGATTCATGGGTGAGTCTGAACGAACGGACGGAAGGGTCTGTGTAGGAAGGGTTGTGTTTATGAGAAGTACGGTAGTATATTGAATGGGAGGACCTGGGTTCAGGCTGCCCTGCCCCAGTGTCCTTGAGCAGGATGTGGAATCCCAGCCACCTGTGCTCTGACGTCCCTGTGGGGACTGTCAAGCGAAGAGATTTTCTTACTACGATCTATACTGTATCTTGTAATGAAGTTCTCTATGGTTGTAGCCTGTCCTAGAACCGCTACAAGACCGTGAGGCGTCTCACCTTATGATTTCACGTCAAAATTAAGTGACTGGTTGTCATTCAATTGAATTCTCTGGTTGTAGAGAACGAAAGGACATCTGTTAACTGGTTTCTTGGTCTGCTGGTGGTTAGCTTTTGGTCCTAGATACGATAGTGTTGTCCGTACTAACGGAGGCGAGAGAGAGAGGATCCGCAGCATATAACACAGGATTCATACTCCAGTCTGAAACGTGGGCGGGGAGAGATGCAGGAGAGGTTTGTAGTTATACAACAAGTAGAGAGGATGGAACCGGTCAGATGATTTGGTGTAGTTCTCATCCCAGCTCACAATGTGACCCAACGGTTTGAAATGTGCTGAATAAAGTAGTGGTCAAACGCAGAATATTAGAACAACTTGGAATTAGAATTCAGACGCACTGATCTGCAGTTTGTGTTGCACACAAAAGGCTTTGACACTTGCAGAGTAAATGTGTGTTATGTTTCGTGTCTAGTGCAGCGCAGTAGAGCTAAATAGGTTATAAGCCCCTGGGATGGATGTAGTCTTAAATGTTTCAGCCTTGGGGGTGTGTTGCCCTGTTTCTACTGGATGTGTGAGAGCGTCTCTTAACACGTACCATACGTAACTGGAGCGATGATGACGTCATTCGGGTTTGATCAGCGAGCTGAAATAAAACAACCGATTCCTCTAAGAAGTTCTGAGCTCCGCAGACGAAGTTACAGGTGTGTTAATGCCCCCTCGCAATTAAGGGTTCAAACTAATTTTAGCTAGTCAGGGAAAGGGAAGGTTGTACATGGAACCTCATTCATCAGGAGGTCGAGAGGAGAGATGATCCTGACTAGTAGTTCTGACGTACATTTGTGCAGAAAATAGCCCACCGTCAGTTCAGCAGTTTAGGGAGACAATCACTCTATAGAATTGGTGTCCAGATAACCAGTGTCTAAAACTGGGATCCCAACACGTGACATCATCAGTTCTGGTCAATGGAAACCATTTCCTACCTCAGTGTTCTAGAATGATAGACTGTCTGTTCTAGAATTGTCCAGTCCTGGTCCAATGAGACGGCCTGTTCCCTCTCCTTTTGAAAGCTCTCGGAACATTATTTGCGTTTGTTGGATGTATAAATCGGGCAGCTCTGAATTCAGTCACCTTTGATCTGCAGCTGTTGGTGAAAAAGGCCACAAGGCAGGCCAATCACAGAGAATCATTTGGTATGAGATACTGCTTTTTGATAGACATCATGACTTGTACATCGCAGGAATTAAACAAAGTTGATTCACAGTATATAAAAAAAAAAATGGGCTGAAGCCATTTGGAGGATGGGCAGTAATGCTAGATACTGGGACCATATTACAGAACAGATGGGGCAACATCAGCTGGCCCACTTTGCTGGATTAGAGGTGTTTGGGAACGAGAAACCATTTCCTCAGTGTCTAGACTCCACCAACCATCAGCCCTGCCACTTTCATCCTGGGAGGAATTTAAGGGGAATGAAGGGGGATTTCTATCATCAACATGGAGCGTGTCCTCACTTTCACTTCAGGTTTTAAGGGTTCTTGTGATTTCCTATGGAGAACTGAGGGTAGGCTTATTTCCCCTTTGGTTAAACAAGTTGCTAAACCACCCACACACCTAAAAACGGTGGTCATCTGGCTATTTCACGCATCCTGTGTGAAGGCTAAGGATACCGGCACAAATTAACTCCTGCCTTCTGCAAATCAAGATTGAAATGCATTTTATGAAGTCTCACGATATGGTCCCCACATCGCACAATCAGTTTAGTTTTGACGAGCATGATATAATGCTTCTCTTTTATTTTAATCTTTCCATTAATCGATCACAAAGCAAACATGCAGAGCGTAGACGACTGATAATTCGGCTGCGTCAGATCAGCGGTCGATATTTTTCACGCCACCTCTGCCTTCCACCCAGTCGGGTCCCTCAACACCTCTTCACCAGCCAGAAACCTCATACGGAGGCGTGGCGTTTTCATTTCCAACGCCAGAGGAAGCCTGGCACCAGGACTGCCCTGGACTATTTATGCACCAGTATACCAAGGCACGTTCCCTGTATTGTGAAAAATTACTTGGCAATAAACCTGATTCTGATTTATATAAGTTCACGCTGGACACTCCACCTCTTATCTTGGGGCCTGGAATCGGAAATCGTGGGTTCACGAGGAAATCGGCTTGGTTGATTGGTGCTGACGCGTAGGAACACGGTTGCATAATGTAGGGTTGACGCGCTCGGTGTTAACTTCAACAGGACCTCGAGTGTGATGCAGACAAAATCTACGATACGACGTTAGCGAGTCTGGTTGTGCTGTAGTCCAGTGTACCGTAGGGTCACAATCATGACTAGTGGAGATATGCAAACGTCTATTTTTCATGGTCGACTAGTCGGTGGTGGTCTGAACGACTTGATGATTAGTCTCTGTATTCAAAAGTGAAGGCGAAGTAATCATTTTACCCAATAAACAAGCAAGGACTGCATTATTCTCCTCAGTTACACATAACATTCATTTTGGAAGTATCGATTTAAACTATAGCTTTGAAATAAAATGCATAAATCCCTGACTTGTCTCTTGCCAAGGAGGCTGTAGGGATGATGAAAGGAGGTGACTGCGTTGGTACTAACCAGTGGTTTGTGGGGGTTTTTTTTGGCGTCTCTGTCCAGATGTGATCAGCATTGAGAAGACCGGCGAGCACTTCCGTCTGATCTACGACGTAAAGGGGCGTTTCACCGTCCACCGCATCACAGCTGAGGAGGCCAAGGTGAGACCTAGACCTAGCAGTGTTTATCACTGATCTGAGAACCTAAACTGAGAACTAGCATAGTTCTGTTTGATGCTGATTTACTTGCACTTCTAAAATGGAAGATGTTTCCTTTTTATGGTAATAAAAAATATTAAAAGAAAATATGGAGATAGGATAGGCAACGGTATATAGTAGTTGCATTGTTCTAAGATGTCCACCTTCTTCTCTCCAGTACAAGCTCTGCAAGGTGAAGAAGATCATGATTGGCACCAAGGGAGTGCCCCACCTGGTGACCCACGACGCCCGCACCATCCGCTACCCCGACCCCCTGATCAAGGTCAACGACACGGTCCGCATCGACCTGGAGACCGGCAAGATCACAGAGTTCATCAAGTTTGATACCGGTACGTGGAACGGGGTTCTCCTCGCTTGCAGGGTTCCTGTGCAGGTCTGGAGAAGAAGAGGTGCCCTCGAGCAAGGCACTCGGATTAACTTTGTTAATAATGACTTATAATGACTTGATTGGAATCGTACTTTACAGTCATGATAAATGAAACATAGATGAGGAAGAAATGAAAAGACCATGTCTGTTAAGTCAAATGTAGGTTACACACATGGGAAACAACCCTAATTTTCACCTGTACTGAAATGTATTCAAAGGCCCGTTTTTGTGCCATTGAAGGATCTTGAACCTGAATGTTGTCGCTCTCTCCCTCCCCTCCAGCTAACCTGTGTATGGTGACTGGTGGTGCTAACTTGGGGCGTATTGGTGTGATCACCAACAGAGAGCGTCACCCAGGCTCCTTCGACGTCGTGCACGTCAAGGACAGCACTGGCAACAGCTTCGCTACCAGGTTGTCCAACATCTTCGTCATTGGCAAGGTGAGGAAGGGCAACAACGCAAATGATTGGTCTCCGTGAACAATGAGACCAGACCGATGTGTGATGTCAGAGACTGCCGATAAATTGTTTTCTTCATGGACTTGAATTTGGTGCGTGCATGCACTGAGGAGCCCCTTTGGTTAGACTTCAAAACAAACATCAGGACTGGTACTGCATTAAAAATAAATCCATGATACCTAGCCCTGGGAAACATCTATCCTAAACAGAATCCCTGTTATTGAGTAGATGATAAAGATGCAAACGGGTCTTGACTACAACTAGAGACAATGGGAGAGACCATTGATGCCAGTAGAAGGTAGTGAAGACCGGAGCAATGATGATGGTTTGTGGTTTTGATCAGCAATGAAAATACCCAACCAATTCCTCTAAGAAGTTCTGAGCTCCTCGTAGGAACCGTCAATCGTAAAGTCAATTAAAATCGCCTGAAGCGAGTCAAACTGCCATCGGTACGTCGTAGTGGAGTTCAAACTTCATCTTTAGACGCGCTCGATTTATCCTGCAACCCAATACTCTTCTCTGGGGTTTTGTGTATTTAAATAAGCAAAATTGACCCAGTTTTTAGGCGCCCCTATAACGATTTTGCTAAGGATTACCACACAAAGACAGGCTGAGAATTCTTCACCTGGTGCCCAAATTAAGTTCATCAACCTCACAGAGAGGAGACGGACATTTCTCTACAATTCATTTAATAAAATGTAGCTTGTGCACAGAAGGAGCTGGCTGGCTAATGTCTTAACGGTGGAAGTTGCACCGTTGTCTCAATTGTGACATTTATTTTGACTGCTGATATTTCACCAGAGCTCTCGCTGGTACAGTCGTCTCAGGTCTGACATTTATCTCACTACCTTAGCAGCTTTCCTCACCTTGACGACAGCTCTGTACCGAAGCGTTGGTGGTCAAATGTTTGCACAATTTTGATTTATTCTTTGAATGTCTGCACATTGAGCACATTTCTTTTTCCTGTGAACAAATACAGATCAAGAGATTAAGACTGTCAGGTGTTCAAGTCACTTTTTGTGTGGCTACGTTTGAAAGCCGTCTCATAATCGTTCCAAGTTCTTGATAAATGTCAACTGAACACCTGAGGTTCACAATGTGTACTTAACACATCTAAATATGAACAAGCCCTACTCTATTTAGCTCGGAAAATGCAAATTTACGTCTTAAGATAAAGAAATATCCAGACCTGACACTTGGGATAACATGGACGAAGGTCCCATAGGGATAAAGTTTAAGTTAATCAACCAAAGTTTTTACATGAGTTTAAACGAGTTCTGAAATTAGGATCTGGAAGTAATACAATTTTGAAATGGAAAATTTCCAGGCTACCGGTCAGTGTTCAGGTCGTTTAAAATGTCTCTTTTTATAACTTCTGGTTATTCTGGACAGTTAAATATTGTATTTAAAGTCTTAAATTCTATTGACCTATATACAGATGGGTCCACAGTTGGTTTCATTTTCACATTTATTTCAAATTTTAAATTGCTCTTGTATTATAAATGGGAGGTCTGCAGTTTTAAATGTTCCATTTATTTAAATTACCTTGGTCTTATATTTAACTCCAGCTGACATTAAAAGAGTCTTAAATGTACCGCATTGAAATTTGCAGACCCTCTACCCTGGTCCCTCATCAACCTATCTCTGACTCTTAACGATTGATGAACCTAATCATCTCTTCTCTCCACCTCTCATCTGTCTCCAGGGTAACAAGCCCTGGGTGTCCCTACCCAGAGGAAAGGGAATCCGTCTGACCATCGCCGAGGAGAGAGACAAGAGGCTGGCCGCCAAACAGGGCAGCAGCTAAACTGTCACCCAAAACAGCCCTGGTTTTCAAATAAACTGTTATTTACAAAACACCTTCTGGTCGTCTGTCTGGTTTGTTCTGCGGGGGGGTTACCGGGTAGATCTGGAAGTGTGTGGAAAATAAACTTGGTTATTAAAAGGACTTCAAAGTTTGAGAATTGCTCAGACTGGGAATTGTGTGGAATACTGGAATAGGTCTACATGGTTCAATGTTATAGTAGAGCTGGATGTCGGAGCACCAATATCTAACGTTACTGACCTCCAGCGACTCAGCTGAGAAGACGCTACCTTGTGATTGAGCTAGGTGCTAAGAAAATGACAATGTCCATCTATATTTAAGGCTTTCTACTTAATTCTATAGTGTTTACATGTTAAGCTCTAATTCATGTTGCAAAACGGGTCATATTGAGTCCTTGAATTTGATCAGTAAGGTATGGGAACCCTGTATTTACCAACTAAAATCCCTCCTTCACTCTCCAGACTATACACCAACTCCTTCACCTCATCTGTCCTCTTCCTCTCCATCCTTCACCTCATCGCTCCATCCCTCCCTGGACTGTCATTAAATCCAACATGCAGCCCATCACTGGTCTATCTAATCCCCCCCCAAACCTCTAAATCCCTCCTTAACCGCCCTCTCTCCATCTCACGCTGCATCCATCTGTTTTTACTCCCATGCTAATCCTACTGTTTCTGTGTATTGGACCACCCTTCTCCTCAATCCATCTCGCCTCCTCTCTCCTTCTGTTTTCTAATCCTGTCCTCCATCTCTTCCTCCCTATCACCTGTCTGTCCCTGCGTCCCTCCATCCATACCTTGGGAAATTTGTTGTAATCTTTTTGATTGGTTGTGTGTTGGCGCCATTTTTAAACATTTTCCCCTGAAAACATAGTCGAGAGAGATTTATGGCCTTGTGGCCTAACACTTCGTCAGAACGTTGGAGATCCTCCATTAAATTTTCCCCACGCTCCGTTTATACATTTATTACATACATTAACTCTTTTCTAATCCCCAAAAAAAGACAAATGTGTCCAACATCCGGTCGGGGCGCAGGGTCATCTAGCTAATCAACAGCCCTGGAGCAAAGGTTAACCCCACTTCCAGTATCTTTTGAAGAATAAAGTCATATCAGAAAGGATAGCTGTTATAACATCCTGTCCCCACGTTGGTTGTACACAGATCCAACTGATTCTTCAGAGAGTCTCAGTATGTACAACATGAAGCTGAAATGATTTCACTGCAGTATTTTGGACAATTTCACTAACGCAGTTCTGGTATTGCTCTGTAATACAACCTATCTTTGACCTTTCATAAAAAAAAACTGTTATTAGTTTACAAATAATGGATTCCTGTTTAGAACCTGTCTGCCCAATTTTAATTTTAAGCAATTTTAGGTTAAATTCATCTATAAGCTCAATATGCAAATTGGCCATATCGCAAAAGACAGCTGCTTAGTGTCTAGTCTCTCAGACTGGTTCAGGTACCATGTTCATGTGAAAACCCCATGAAGTTTCAAGGATGGATCTGGTGGGGAAACCAGCTCCCACTGCGGATGGACACCAGTACACCAGTACCCTAGCATGTTGGTTTCCATTATGTTATTTTCATGGGCTAATTATCGTGGACATTTCTCTCTTGTGTCATATGAAAACTGTAGCTCAAAGAGTGTGCGAGAGTAGACATTAAAAGGAGTGCAAACCCACAAGGACCTCGCTAACCGCTAGCCCACCCTAGTCATCGCAATAGCTCATCACTCTCCTTATCTCCTCTCATCCTTCCCGTCTCCTCCTCTCCTAAACCTGCCTCCCTGCTC